>PPHD01003055.1:2844-33019 GCA_002909625.1 Bambusicola thoracicus
GTACTTAAAAAAAAAAAATAATAAATCTAGGTAACTTTTTGTTTGTTTGTTGGTTTATTGTCACACTGAAAATGTTAAATGTTTCTACTTCATTCGGTAGAACTGTATGTTAAATACTTGGAACAAATAGAAGCCATATAGTCTGACCTTAGGACTTAGTAATGAATGCAATTGTAAGTAGGGGGGGGGATGAAGTTACAGCGATTCTACAGAAAACTCCTGTGAGGCAGTGTATAATTAAGAATTAAGACAGTAATTCTTCTTACTTCCATTTACTGTAGGTGATCATCCGAAAAGCTAAGAGATTCATGATATATTAACACTCTTAGGGATTCTTCCTCTACTATTTTCTAGAGACTGCCACATGCATAAGTACCTTACAACTGAGAAACATTCATCAGAGAGGAAAAAAATCATACCCTAACAGATTTCTTTCTGGTCTCTCCTTATCCTAAAATAACGGGTCACATACCACCATCAAATAACAGTATCTCTTTAGCTGACGAGTTTTATAAAGAGAATCACCAGGGGCTGAAAATCATAACCACAGCAATATCTTTCTACATTTGTCCTGTTCTCCTCTTCTGCATCCAGCTCCTGGCCACTGTTAGAGCCCAGGTTCTGGCTTAGATGGTGGCCTGGGCCCATTTGGGATGGTATGTTTATTTTCTTGTTCCCAGTGCTTTGGAGCATAATACAAACTTGAACAGTAATAAGTTCCAGATAGCCGTGTCCAAAAATCTCTTTTGCTCAAAATAAGAGCAAAAGCCCAAAAGACAAGTGAACTATGACTACAGCATCTCTTCAAGAGGCAAATTCCCAAATAAGAATGAAAATTAATCAAAGTTCTGATGATACCTAATAACACTGCTGTCACTGAGAATGATTTTTATTGTCCCTAATGAGCATTTTATAGATACTCATATTTGAGTAGTGTCTGAACCTTTCAAAATAAGAACCAGTGTTTTCCCTGAAGAAGAAGCATGATGTTGCATGCAATCTGTCAGTGTGCTGGGGCTTCTCATACTCCTACACTGTAGTAACAGATGATCAAATCCTCTTCTATGTTTCATGAATTGAAGGTGTAAGTCAATTTAGCCATTAAATACGTCAACATTCCTCTTATCTATCAGTTACTTTGATTTTATAGATAAAGGTATAACTTCTATTGCAAGTAATTAAAAAGGAATAATTTATTTCACGATGTAGTTTCTATCACAGTCTGCTTCAAGCCTAAAATGAGGGCAACCACTAACTATATTTTTTTCTTTTCTAGCCTATTCTCTAAAATGAGGAAAGTGATTTGTCTTTGATTTTTCATTTTCATAACAAGAGTTATGAAGTATTTCATATATTTATATATAGCTAGTCTTGAAAAAATAATAATAGAGGAACTGGTCCCTTTCCCTCTATCATGGAAATATTAAGTTGCAGATAGCCTCCTCTCTCATCTGTTTTAACATTGAAGAATGTGAAGACACCCCCTCAGAGTTCTTTCAAAACACAGTTTGCTTTATCAAAAAGGATGTTTCCACAGACAAAGATTAAAAGAAGAATTGAATGCCCTTCATACTAGCAACACTAACTGCAATCTCTTTATCTTTTTCTTGCTGTGTGTCTATTTCCTTTCCTATAAGCCACTTATGGCCTGATCATTGCTGTTGTCTTTGAGCATCATTTTAAACTACATAAATGCAGCACTGTGTTTATCCACAGCATTTCTGCGACTTTCTTTTGCTAGTCAGTCATCAAACAGCAGTTTACAGTACAACTTTGTTTTTACTTTGTCTTCACATTCTTGCTCAGCGTTCCCAGAAAATTCTAGACAGGAAAAATGCAGACATAGATGATCACATAGGAGCATACTTTGCACTCCGCAATAATTAAAAAAAAAAAAAAAAAAAAATCAAAAGTTTAACAGGAAAAAAATACTGTGTACTCATAGGACAAAATAGCATTATATGCATATAAGGCAGTACATTTTAAGGCGCCTGGTTTGGGATCTTCACTTACTGGATCTTCTGTTTATGATTCTATGCAGACAGTAGATAGCAATGCAGCTCCTGCTGCTTTTTGCTGTGGAATGAATCCCTTGGCTTTGTGATATTCCTTGCATGACCTAATCACCATTTACCCATCCTGCAGCAAATCATTTTACTCTCTTTAAAAATGTCCTGCCAAATACACTGACACCTAATTTACTATATGTTATTATTAAAATAGAGGAAGTGCATAGGAAAGACAGGAGTGTTAAGTCAGACCACAGGACACCGTAAAGATGTGTGAGAACTCCCTCAGCTGAGCCAGGTCAGAAAGCAACAGCCTGAGGACAGCACTTTGTGCAGCTACTATCAGTTGGATGCCCATGGAGAGAGAGCTCAGTTGATAAATGAGCAGTTCTTCTTTACATTTTTAATCTCTGAAATGCAAGCCCAATTTCTTTAGTGGAGTGTATGACAGTGGGTTTATCTATATACTTGGTACCAAGTAAGACTTGGGACTGCAGTTCTTAGCTAAAAGGAAAAGAGACATAAAAAAAGAACCCGCCTAGTATGTGACAGTATACTTCTGAATGAAAGTACCCTTCTGCATTTTTATAAGCTTCTCTCAAGGAAGAAACATAATAGCTTCCTTGAATGTGTAAATGTGTGCAGTCGTACTACAACTTTCTCTTCCTAATAAACGGTAAGCAGGAATTCTGGGATTGCTTTGCACATTTGAATTACAATGTGGAGAACTGCTTTGCTAAAAGCTGGGGTGTTTTCATTTTGTGAAGGAACCGTTTGCAAACCTTATTTAAAGCAGTTAATTAACATGTGCTTTTCCTCCTCCCAGGAAACTCTGAATAAGACATTCTGGAGAAACAGTCTCTTTTTAAGGCAAACAAATTTGTTGATATGATTGTGGGCCTCCACCTTCCTGTTACATCCTGAATATTTTCCTCTGTTCCCCACAAAAGGGATTTGTTTCCAAAAGAGAAACACCTGTGTCACACATCTAAAAATTATACAAGATTTTTCACCTCACTGGGCCTGCACTTTCCATTGCTCACTAATTGGTACTTAAGAGACTGCTATTGTGCTTTCTGACTGTCTTCTACGCACAGTCAGCCACAGTTTAAAATAATCCTGTTAAGTTTTAGGCATGGATGATTGCTTTCTCATTTTTAGTTCTGAATACACTGGTTGTTGCTCAACTTATTCTGTCCTTTATCCTTTCTGTTTTCTAAATCTTTCCACTTATTTTCCTCCTAGTTGGAATCTCAACTCACTGGCCAAAATTCAGCAGAAATAATAAACCTGAGGTAAGATCTCCAGCAAAAGATCTTTGCCTCAGTGCGCGACTGTGGTTGCTTGGAGCCATGCCCAGGAGGAACTCAACACATGCTGTGGACCCTCGCCACTGGAAGGCAGCGATTGCTCACATCCAAAGCGTCCTTCAGTAGCTTCCCATTGGGATCTGAATAGCTTGCAGCTCCTACAGGGAGGGAAGGTTCAAGACTGGAGCCAGACAGCAGCAGCTCATCCTTTTCTATTCCCCAGGGTGATTCCATGGCAAAACAATGAAGGTCCACCTTCATACTGTGGCTGCCTGTTTCTGTTAATATTGCCACTGTCCTATGTCAGCCAGGGGAGGGTGTGCAGGGACAGGTTAAAGATTACATAGCAATTCTGCTCAGATGGTGATGCTCAGAAATGTGTCTGGAGACAAACATGATTTATTGGCCTGTGTTGAAATGATGCACTACCCATATGATGCTATCACCACACACAAATCTTCTAATGTCCTTATGTACGAGAGGGGATGGTCAGCCACTAATAAGTCCACTTTCAGTCCATGCAAGCTCTAAAAATACTGTTTAGCTGGGAGGCTTAGTGGAAAAGTGCTTGTGTTTCTCCCCACTGCTTCAGCCTCAATACCTAATTCCTGATGTTATTCACCTGAAGAAACGTGCAGTAAATGCAGCTGCTCACTGGGAAAGGCAAGAAGAATAAGGCTTCTTCTCTGTGCCATCTTGGTTGCCATTTGCATATAAAAGCTTGAGTGCCTGTCCTAACAGCAGTAAAACAAAACAAAAGAAAGCACACAGAATATAAGCAATCAAAATTCACTGCACATCTGAGATGAATTTCAATCCCAGATTTAGGTTGCAGATGTTCAAGTTTGAGGTGGGCTATTTTAGCTTCATCAAAACAGGCTTGTGCCTGTTTTCACATTACAAAGGCCACTGCTGGAAGGGTAGGAGGAAAGAAGAGCCGTTAGAAGCTATTTACATAGTGAAAAAGGAACAGACACAACGTAAGAAGGAACATGCACCATACTGAGCCCTCAAAATGTACTCTTTGAAACTGCGGCTCTGTGTGGTTTTATCATCTTGGCAGCTGAAAGAATATTCTATGCAACAATCCATATTAGGAAAACTGTAAAAGTTAGTAATGGCTCTGTTTATAGCTTCATTCTTCTGTGCTTAGTGTTCTCCAGCCACAGCTCTATTTGCCACCACATTTCCAAGATCAGTCCAGAATTTTTGATTACGAAGATTCTAAGAAGCTTTATTAGCCCTCAGATACCATGAGCTGTTATGTTTAAATCCAAACATGATTATCAGTACCCTGCACAACCTTTTATGGGTACTAAGACTGTGTTTTAAAAAAAAGCTCTCCTAGCAGGTTTTTACCATGTAATGATTTGAACAACTGGTGAGTGGATAGAAGGGGAGTAACTGCTTTTAGTAATAATACCACATCTTTTGGGGGAAATAAATTCATTTAAATGCTGTATTTAAACTTTTAAGATATACGCAAACTTTTCTACTTTGAACTATTCTGTGTTTTTCATGCTCTCTGGTTCTGTCAGGTAATAGAAAGAAAACTACTACAATTAAATTCTTCACACTGCAAATATATCCACTGTTATCTATCTGCACTGATGTGATTGATAGAAATAAAGATTTACACAGTTATGCTGGTAGATTGCTAGTTTAGATGAATTGGGCAACTGTGATGTAAGAAGCAGGAGGTGGAGGAGCTGAGGATGAAGTTACCTATGTGTTTCATTGTGTATCAAAATGTAGCTATAACATGGGATTCTCCAAAGCAGTCTCAAATATGGTCTGTCTACAATATGTGAGCTGAAGACAAAACAGCGAGACTGCTGATGCAATGGTCTTATTGAATAGAAGATTTGCAAGACAAGAATCCATATCCATTTCTAAAGCCCCCTGAGTTTAGGGTTTAAGTAAGTGAAGATGATTACTCATTATGTATGTTTTACTGAAGGTATCACCTACACATCCCCTCCCAATAAACACAGACAACCATCAATCCACCAATTACCACAAATTGAGAGAGAACAGATTCCCAAGCCCTCATCCTTTTTGTGTGGTATCCTTGCTAAGAAATATGCTATCAACTGTGTTGTGCAGTGAAAAATCGTCACCCGTCCTGGGTCTGCAGAAATTCAGGTGCCCATTATGGCAGTAAGAAACTGAGGCAATTCCCAGAACAGCTAGTTGGAAGCTGGAAAAGGACCACTTCCCTTCAGTAGATGTAGACACGGAACAGGAAATCTTTTGGCTGCTTTGAAAAATACATCTTTCTCTAGACTGCCTTTTCTCATACACACGCTCCCTGGAAGAAGAATTGAGCCTAGATTTCACACACTGTGATGCACAATTCCTTGTTTCTTCAGGGAGCCTCATAAGCCACCACAAATGTGCTGGATGAAGAGAGGTGACTGAATTCACCAAACCAACCCACTAGTCAATTCAGAATGGAATCCATGATATTTGAATGAAACACTGATGTTTCCCCAAAGAGAATTTACCTTGACAGAGTTTATGCACACGTGCACTGTTCAGAGACTCTTCAGAGCCAGAATGTCAGCAGGAACCTGCTCCCTTATCTCAAGACACAAGTTAGCAGATCACAATGACTTCAACTGTCTCAGGCCAGACGTACTTAGAGATACATTTCGCCACAGTTTCACTGCTATCTAAACACAAGGACAAGGAATAATTAACAGTAACTTGACAGTTAATTTAAAAACCATACAGCCTTACAGTTCCTTAAGTACAGTAAGTGCAAACAATGGATTACTCTTTGAGGCAGCACGTGAAGTTTGCATGGCTGCACATTTGCCCTCAGAGATCACTGTAAAAGGATTGTAGGTTGTTTTATTTTCACCTTAGTTGTTCTGCATTCTATAAAGTCTCAACAACAACAACAACAAAAAAGTGCTGATGTTTTGCCTCATAGTTGCCTTTTTAGTAATCTGGAAAAAGTGTTTTCTGTGTCTCCAGAGTAAACATCTGAGTGTTTAAAAACCAGTTCACTCTATCTTTTGCTTCTTTCTGAAGCAAATAAATGTCTTTAAGATAAAATAATTTGCAAATATGGTTGTAATAAATAAACTAAAACAAACAAATAACAGGTATTTTTCATTTATGCTTTAAAGAATACAATTTAGGCTCCACGACCTAATAAATACATGGGAAAAAAAGGAAAAAAAAAAAAAAAAAAAAAAACAACAGCCTGCAGCAGTCTATTTTGAAGAAAGCATTTGGTACCATCTGAAAAAAGAATAGTTCACTCAGTTTAGTCTCAACCCACAAAAGATACTGCTGGGTTTTTTTATTGCTTTTAGAGTATTTTAAGACCTTGATCTATAGTGAAGCCCATAAAAGCCCATTTCTTTTATATTTTTGTTAGGGAAAAGGCAGTTGGGGGAGGGGGAGGGGAAGAGGAGAAGAGAGGGTGGGGGGATGAAAGCACAATTTCAGGAGCACAGTTATGCAATACTATTGTTGAATATTGGAGGGAAAAAGTAGTTTATGAGAGGCCACAAAGCCAGTGGAAGGACAGTAAGATTTCAGTTGAGCAAGCGATCAGAGTAGGATGATCTTTCTGATGGTGATAGTTTGGCCTCTCCTGGATAACACATCATTGGAAGAGAAAATCTAAATGAAAGAACTGTTGCATGCAGAAAAACAACAACAGAATTTAGAAGAAAAGTTTTAGAGTGGTCCTCACAAAGGTGACACTGAAAAGCTTCAGTGTATAAATAAATGCTTTTATTTCAGTGCTTAAGTGTTGGCTGTTTCTACTGCATGATTATTTGTATAATTGCTTTGTGTACCTGGTACTAATTCATCTTCATAGCATATTGACCTTGTATCACTTTAAACTTTGTACAGCCATTAAAAGATTATGATGCTACTTTGTAAACCAGCTTTCCTTTAGACTTTTCCCTTCCAAGCAAGCTTTTGTTTTTCACTATTTGAGCCTCAAGGTATTTCTGTCTATTTGTCCCTGTGTCCAAATACACTAAGGGCTTCCCAATCTGGCTGTTGTTTTCACTGCCTAAAAACAGGTGTAGGATAGTAAATCCAAGCCAAGATCAACATTTAGGACTAATTTTCATTCAAAGGCAGAACATATTTTCCAATTGTTGAACATCATTTTGAAGGCTGCAGGAATATGTTAAAATCTGAACACTCTAGAGACGAATGTCAGCGCCAGAACTCCTCTCATACACAGAAGCAAACCTGTATTTTTAAAGTCTTCTGAAAAAATTTGACTTACTTTCACTTTGTCTTTAAATTCTATTTCCAAGCACTGCTTTTCCTCTGCAGTAACAACAACAAACAAACAAACAAAAAACAACTTTTGTAAGTAAATGCATTATTTTATTTCTCTTCTGGCAGCATCTTGTATTTATTTTATAGTCCATTATGAAAACAGAACAAAATAAAACAAAACAGGAGCAATTCTTGCTTAAACAGCATTTCTTTTTGTCTCACCTCCTTACCAGTCTCTCCAGCTCCCACACTGCCATGCTATACAACTATATGTAAGTCCTAGCTACAGTGAATAAAGCCTTTTTTTTTTTTTAGCCTAATTTTAATTCATTTTTGAAATTAGATCCATAAATAGAAACTGTGGAACTGAAGAGGAAATGTGGGATTTCAAAAAAGTGGCTGGTGAAGACATTTTTCCATGTTCTTCTTCCCACTAAATGAGATGTTCAGATAAATGCAGATTTTGCAATTTTTTTCAACTATAATAATACATTAAACATGCTACTATATAAAATTATTTGATCAACATGATGTGTACCTGTGTGCCTCAGAGAATGCAAATGAGAAAAGCAGTAAATTATCTCAGTACAAGTTGATTTATGGTCAATATGTACTTTCTGTAGAGTTCACGTGGATCAACGTTATCATTTGCTACTTTCTACTTCACTAGCTCAGATGGAAGTAAAAGGCAAAGATCATAAAGCAACAGTATTACTATTCTAAGACATATTTCTCCTCACACCCCAAAAGAATGATGAAACACTGAGACATTTGTGAAAGAACTGTTTCATGCTGCAATAGGAGAATGTTAGAAACAGGATATGATTTGGATAATTTAACAGTTGCCAAATAAGATGATTAAAAATATATTCATCTGAAGACAGTTCTAGTTCAAGTTTCTAAATGTATTTATCCTTGCTTTTAGATTCTCACATATGACATCTCTTTGGGCCAAAAGGAGGAGATTTCAGTGACAATCAGTTAGTCCTAAATGGTGTGAAATATGAGATAGAGATATCTTGTAATAGTGGGTAATGCTAACTGTAAAAATATGAGCTGTAAAATTTAATCTTAAATTACTTTATACTGCTAATATTTAAGCCAATTCATTACAGCTACACAGTTCTGGCACTGAGCACCTTGTTACACTGAGCCATTAACTCCTCACTCTCTTAGTCATATATGCAGAAGGATATGCATTCTCAAAAAGGAGATGTGGCTAAAAAAGTGCAGAGAGAGCTCTATTTGTTCTCATCAAAGTGAACACTTACTAAGTCCTACTTAAAAAAAGTTGAGAAGAAATTCTGACTTGTATCTCTGTGGGGATTATTCACTTTCTATCAGTAAGACAAGGAAAGCACTTAAGACAAGACTTAAGTAAAAGGATGTCACTAATGGTATAATTACTTTAACTCATGGTGCTATAGACTAAGTGGATGAATTCATGTTCCAAAAAAATACAGCCATTCCTCTATTGGTGATGGTCTTGTGCTCAAGGCATGGGATTTGCAGCAGAAATCTACACCCCCTCTCTTGCTGATGATAAAACAGATGCCCTGCTCAAGAAGAAAAGGAGAGCCAACACACTCCCATCTCCCACACTCTAAGTGTTCTATAGCACAATAAAGGGGAAAAAAAAGAGGGCTTGAATCCATTTTGTGTAAAAATTACATGGAAAAGATTTTTCAGTGAGAGCTCTGCAAAGTCATAATAGAAAATGTTGGATCACTATTTTGAGTGCAAGAATAACTAAAGACAAGGCAATTAACAGAAAATGAGATAAAAGAGAGCCTCAAAATTAGTTCATATGGAATTACCTGGAGTATCCCGTAATGTGCTGCCAGATTTGAGATCAGCAAGTCCTTAAAACAAATGGAATGTCATGAGGTAAAGTATTTAATTTCAGTAAAATATATAATATAACAAGAACTTGTTCTATAAATGGAAAAGATGGGGATTAGTACAGGAAATATCAAATGCCAAAGGACCTCACTAGAGAACAGATGATGACAGGTCATCCTGAACAAACAGCTGTACTGGAACGAGATCAATAGCTGAGTTCTCCAAATTTTCTTTTAGGATCAATCTTATTTAATAATTTTACAGCTAAACTTGGCACAAAAATGTTGGATACTAATTGCATTTCTTCATAATAAAATATTGAACTGAATCAATAACAGCAGGAGATATGGAGATATAATGGAGGAAAACAGACGGCACTGAGGATGGGGTACAGGTATGAGATGAAATGAGATATTATGAAGCGCAAGATATTACAAGCAACTAACAACAATTTCTTTCTATTCTCACTTCTAATGGAACAGAAAAATATAAGTCTAGTAGTGTATCACAGAGAAATTTAAGATTCTCAGTGTAGGACTGATTTTTAGAATGTTTTGTAGTGTACTCATGCAAAAGACAAATGCGAACATGTATCACGAGATATTTCCAGCAAAAATCGACAAATGGTAATACAGCCACTTAGATGATGATACCTTAAATCTTAATTTTGCTCATAGTTCTGACAAAATCCATCTCTACAACTTAAAAGAATTTATCTTAGATTGAATTAGGAGAACTGCCAAAATGACCAAAGGAACACAGAGTGGATCTTAAAACAAGATTCTCCTTACCCAGTGTTTCACTGTAGAAAAATGGCTAAAAAGGAATTAAGTTTGCCCACTGCTGTCTTAAGAGAGAAGGACTAGTGGTTGGAGCGCTTATGCATAATAAAGAAATAATATACGGTCCAAGCAGTTGAGTACAAATTGTCTGTGATCAATTCTAAGATAGGAATTAGAAGACAGGTTTTAGTTTTTAGGAAAGGCAGAAATGATGTCTAAGTGTCTGCAGTGCTCAGTAACTGTACAGATTTGTTTGTTTGTTTTATTATGAGAGAACATGGCAAAAATTCTACAAACTTCAATGCCTCAAAGCAGTTGATCAAATATCCATACCATTCAAGGAAGTGTAAAGCAGTAACTGAAGGAGTGATATTGTCTGTTTTACAAATCAATAAACCTTTTCAATCATTATGTGGAGATCTGTCAGTCAGACTGATGAAGATTAACTCTGGTTCTTTATTCTAATACCTCTGATATTTCATTTTAATAAATTATTTTAGGTGGAGCACATTCTCATGTTGTTGTTTATAATTAACTCCTATTTCTATCAAACAAAAAAGCTCCATCCGTGATGACATTTTAGTTCTCCTAAAACTCCTTTGTTTCCACTTTCACCCCTCCTCATGCTATGTATGAGAAGTATAAATATTTTGAAGAGTTGGCTCCCTGTTATCAATTAATTCACACCAAATATAGACACAGACAGCCAGAAAGGCTGCATTTTGCATTACTCTCAATAAACAATGACGGCAGCGGAACAAATGGAGCCCATCCATTTACTTTGGTTTCAGTTAATGACTTCAGAGTGAGATAGATCAGAATGTCAGAAATACAGACAAGCATTCTGCCCCTAGTTTTTTGACTACTGCTTACAAACTATGATGAACCAATCCTGATTCACAGATCACCTGTCCAGTGAAAATCTTGCTACAGCTCCAATGGACAAAAAAGTAACTGGCTTTAATTTATACCTAGAATGAAATATGTTGTTACTTAGCAAAGGAAGGGGATAAACTCAAATACAGAATAAATGTACAACAGAAAATGTATTTCAGTATCTCATAATAATGTTTAGCAGATAATTACAGTCATCCAAGGAGACCTTACTTTTAGTCTTCAGATCTTTACAAGGAGTCAGAGACTGTCCATGGATTTCTAACGGCCCTACCAATTGTCTAATAATAACTAGCCTACAGAAATGTTAAAAAGCCAGTCTGAGTCATTCAGTAGCCTTTGTAACTCATGTGGATGAGCTACAGTGTCCTTGATCCTGTGCCTATTATTCTGCCCTTTCTTGACAGTATTACTAGTCATTGAAGCTTTTTTTTCTAATGAACTGAAGAATGTAGTCTGCAGGAGCACTGTACTATGGCTCATAATTGAGATGCTTCCCCATACTTTATATTTTGATCATGCTTAGCTACACAAGGGCAATAGTCAAGTTAGCTTAATAATAGCCAGAAGAAATGCCTCTAATCCAATTGGTCACAGGGCACATATCACCAAAACCAATTTCTTTATAATTAAAAGGTGCTTGCAGGCACAGTGAAAGCTTGGAAGTTGCCCAGGGATTTGGGGGAAAGTGTGGGGATTTTTTTCCTATAGACAGCAACCACACTGAAGCAATTTCTGAAACACACTGATAAGCTTTGCCTTTGAATTTATATTAAAGAGCTCAATAGTCACTACCTGTGAGAATGGCTCATGCTTCTAAACTGACTTGTGTCCCGTAGAGATTATGGACACAAGGGCTCCAGGAGATTAGCATGTCACTTGGTTTAAGTGACACCCAATCCATTTTATTGACATGGCCTCTATCCTGCAAAACAAGCACTTTTTAAGAGAAACATAATGAAAATTTTGTGTTGCTTTATGGGCCAGCGTATAATGGCTTTTCATAGGCAATTGCTAGCCACTATTGGCAGGTCTGTAAACGAAATCAGCAGCACTTGTTAGAGATGCTTTGTCAGTACATGTCACTGCACACTAACACACTGGGCATGCCCAAGGGAAAATTGCATTGCACACTAACACACTGGACATGCCCAAGGGAAAATTGCATTGGTTTTTAATTTTACTGAATCATGACCACAGACCAAGCACTTTAAACTTCACTGCATCAGACAAATTATTGCATCGTATTGTTACGATTATTATTTCAGTAAGGTACTGAATCAAAAGGCCACAGGGATCTTCAACTTGATTTCCTAATAATTTTCAGCAACGGGAATGTGGACCTTCATGGCAGGAAGAAAATCACCGTAGATAAAGAGTTCTCTCACCTTTTCTTTTAATGCTATTCCAGACATGGAGAACAGTTTGGATGCTGCACTTACTGCTGAGGAGCTATATCATGAGAATTAAAATAATTATTGAATGGAAAGTGTGCACCAGCTTTGTGAGTCTGCCTGCCAGATACCTGACCTCCACTATTCTGGAGAAATAAGCTTATACTAACACTTTGGAAGACAAATTTTTTATTCTTTTCTCTTCTTTTTCATCTTAAATGTGTCAATGTTGATGCAATGCATGAAACTATGCTACACTGTTGACAAAAGAAAACAACATATATACACAGAGACAATTTATGATTGGAAAGTTCTATACCAAAGACATTAACTACAGTGGACTAAAATGTAGTGACATACATTAATAAAGAATGAGAGCAATGCAACACATTTTATACCGAACCATTTAAGTAGAATTACAAAATTATTAAATATGAAGATAAAAAATGAATATAGGTGGCATCTTTCAAAATATCTGTCTTCATAGAATCATAGAATAGCCTGGGTTGAAAAGGACCTCAAAGATAATTGAGTTTCAACCCCCCTGCTACGTGCAGGGTCACCAGCCACTAGACCAGGCTGCCCAGAGCCACATCCAGCCTGGCCCTGAATGCCTCCGGGGATGGGGCATCTGCAACTTCTCTGGCCAACCTGTTCAGGTGTGTCACCACCCTCTGTGTGAAAAGCTTCCTCCTCATATCTAACCTAAATCTCCCATCTAGGTTTAAAAGCATTCCCCCTTTTCCTATCGCTATCAACCTGTCTTAAATCATCAGGACTGACTTTGCTCATTTCTTGTTGTGAAACAGAATTGAAATCTTCATTTGGGCTACCTAATTCATGGACATGTATTAAAATCCAGGACATCCAAGTGGATACTTCCCAGTCCTGGAAATAAAATGAGTGGTGTCTCAGATCATCACCAAGTCACTGCAATCATAGAATCATAGAACAGAATCACTCAGGTTGGAAAAGACCACAATCTAACAGTACTACCCTAACAGTAACAACCCTCTGCTAAATCATGTATCACATCCAAATAGTTTTTAAACACATCCAGGGAAATGTAAAGCTGCTGCTATCTTACAGAGGCCAAATCACATAAGATACAGCAACTGGGGCTGTTAGTATTCCATGCATACCTAAAATATGCTCATTTAGGAAAGCACATAAAATCATAAATATTCTTGTGGAAATCACATTTGACTTGAAATAATGGATTCACCCACGTTCACACAGTACAAAACAAACAAAAACAAGCAATCAGGTATCTCCCCTCAAATAGCAAAAAAAAAAAAAAAAAAAAAAAAAGACTCCTTGTTTTTTGGCCAAATAACTGAAAAAAACAAACAAACAAACAAACAAAAAACTATAGTAGGCATAAAGGCTGCTCCAGAAGTAATAGTAATGCTCCTGTTTTATTTTGTTGACCCACAGTGTCAGAGGTAGATATGGTGGTATAGCAGTACAGGTTGAACCTTCCCACCAACATTGTTTACCTTGCAATGGATGGCAGCAGAGAAGCGGTCTGACAAAATGGCATCTGACATGGAAGAGAGAATGAAGTGTGTCACTGAATTACTCCACTCAGCAAAAAATAGCACCCATTGTTGAATGTTTATGGAGACCAATCAGTGGATCTGAGCACAGCAATGTGACTGATGGTGCATTTCAGCTGCAGTGGCAGTGGGTCACTTCTGCTGGTGCAGGTTTTTACAAATGCAACACGGATGGTCTTGTTTGTTGCTGGCCAAAATTAATAGCTGATGGTGATGACAATGCTGAAAAAGACTGTTTTGCAGCTGAGAATTTTCTCTTTCAAACAGTATTATTGTGCTCTTTGTATATGTTGTAGTTTCCCTGACAATAAATAGCAGGGACTACTTTTTGAGAGACATAAGCACATTGTTTTTCAGTAGTACTGCTGATACACTGAAGATACAAATTACAGATATTCTTTCACACTGTTTCTTGTCTGAGAAATTATCTAAAGATATCTTTACATATTCAGTGATAGAAGAGCAAGGATAAATATAATGTTGTATAGCTGACAACCAATGACTGTGTCCCTGTGAGGACCAGGAAGGTATCCTGTGCCAGCCTGAAAACAGGCTGTGTGCATAGCACAAGCATCTCAAAGTAGGAAGTACGCCAACCTATCTATCAGAAGCAAAAGAAAGTTCCTGAAATATAAAATTGTTTTACCTAATTCTCATTTTATTCTAAAGCTTCTCTGATTCCTTGCACTATTTACTGCACTTCACAGTAGTAGAGGAAGCATGCATGTGGTACAATTCTATCTTGATAAAAAATGTTTGCATGGCTTTTCTAAAAGTCACCCGCTCTGCTTTTGCTAACTAAAATCTTTGTTAGCAATCAAAACTGAAGAAATCCAGAGCTGGCCTTCCTCACTATTTTCTAAAGGAACAGTTTCAAACCTTAGCAGGCCTCTCACAAGAAACTGAGTGAAATGCTCGCTAACTGAAAAGTAAGGCAACATAACTTCAAGCTGACATTTTCAGCATTTGCTTTGGTTCTCCTTAATCTTTTTTGACACTGCAACTTCTTCTTTGGCGATTGTATAAGATATTGCAAATAACTCAGTAAATGTTAAAAGACAAAATTATGGAGGAAAAAGATGAGTATGCGATTGGCATGCAGGAATTATTCTTCCAAGACAGTATTACATCTAATTTTTCAATGTCATAAGTTTCCTAACATAGATGACCAAAATATTTACCATGAATGCAAATAATGTAAATTTAAATATCTGGATCACAGAATTCCTTCTGATTTTGAGAGCCACTGTATGAGGCTTCCTGCAGGCTGATTAAAAGCAACCCTAACTTTCTTAAAGGGTATGAAAAGTATGATTGGTGCTGCACGTGAAGGTCAGCCTATTTCACTTCCTAGCTGCTTGGTATTCAGGTTCTGCAGATCACAGCAAAATGTCTTCCCTTGGTTAAGCCAGCTCGCTGTCACTACATCTGTTGTGGCTGAATTCATGTTTGCTTCATTGCTTCTGTTCTTATTTGAAAGAGTAGAATATATCTTTTCAGGGACACTGAACAATGAAAATCCTGCCTTATGGAGAGGTCAGAGATAAAAAATTTAAGTAAATATGAACTAACAGGAAAAGATGTTCTTTTTCTTATCTCACTTCTATGTAATTTCCTCACTATGCTGCATGCTTTGTGGTATTTATTATTCTTTGTCACAGTTATTTAATAACGGAATACTTGTTCATTCTAGCTGACCAAGAAGGACATTTTTATCTGTACAACCATTGTTGCAGCATTTGTGTTGTATAAAAATACCTATTTCCTGAACAGTAGTTCCTCTGACTTAGAATAAACTTATGTTTGAATTGAATATCAGAGCATCCTTCTCATGCATTACTCAAAAGATAGCATCACAGAATCATTTACAGGCTACACATTTAAAAAATAAAAAAAATCAGTTAAATGTCAGGAAAGAGTATGTTTGAGGCAGTAAGACTTTCAAGCACAGTGCTGGCAGAATTCTCTGCACTTTTTGAAGTGTGAATTCTTATAAAGGAAGACTTCTCTGATGACATTTGACACATTTCTAAGGCAGGAAGGAGAAAGGAAGGAAGAAAGGAGAAGGATGGGAATGAAGGAAAGAGAGAGAAAGGGGATGAGGGGGAGGAAGGAAAGGCAGAAGAATTAGAAAAGTGGACTGGAGTCTTGCTAAGACAATACTGGTAAAAACTTCAGATGAATCATAGCAAAAAAATGAAGTAGATATCTATATGTGGTTTGTATCTTCCAGATCCAGGATTTATCATAATCAGAAAACTTTCTTAAAAAGATGACTTAATTTTGTTTTCCATTAGCAAGACCTCTTAGATCAGGCTCATGATAGCAGTTTTTCTGACAAGTACTTTAACAAACTGAGCTTCAATAAAATTGTA
This sequence comes from Bambusicola thoracicus, assembly GCA_002909625.1. Lineage (NCBI taxonomy): Eukaryota > Metazoa > Chordata > Aves > Galliformes > Phasianidae > Bambusicola > Bambusicola thoracicus. The sequence goes on from PPHD01003055.1 coordinate 19,270, forward strand.
TGATATGTCATGTGATCAACCTCCTTACCTGTAAGATCTGATGAACTTGCACTGTATATTGATACTTGAGATCACCAGGCTTCTCTGATGACCAGCTTCATATGAGTAACAAGTAGATATCATTCCCTTTTGAGTTATGTTTTCTTTGATCATACTGCTTGCATTCTAGTACAGCTATGCAAACAAATACACCTGTGCACACATGCACTTCTACACTTTTGGCCAAGGTGAAAGTAGATATAATTGCACTCGCTAGCTGAATGGTCTAAATCCATGTTTTCATTCATCACATTGACACTATTTTCAAAAAATACATAAACTGTATTATTTTTAAAAAATCAAAAAGCTAAGAGAGAACAGCCGTAAGTTACAGAAGAGAGTAAATGTAAAAATGCATCTTCAAGTCAAATATTGATATTTAGTGTTCGTAAACCATCTTCAAAATTCTCAATAATGATATAGGGAATTATAAAAATTATTACAGTTCCCACACTTGCCTTTACTACATCACATTCCAACACAATAGATCACTTGGAAGGCTTTTTTCTCACCATATTTCCTAGAGTGCATAGTATGTGTTGGTCAAGAGAAAAAAAACAATACAATATACTTTTCAAATCATTCAAATAAATAAGCAGAAAATTAAATGGAAAAACAATTGTTCATAACATCGAGAAAGAACAAAAATTGTGTACTTACGATGACACAAATATTGAAAGTTTACTTTTAAAATACGTCCTGCAAGTCCAGTTCAGAACCTGACATATTACATACTAACATCATGGAAATATACACAATAAAATAGCAAACATCATATTTTCAAGTGGGTGACTGATGCGTTTCTTAACAAAAATGCATTCATTCTGTTGAGAAATTGCAAGGAACAAAAGGAGATATTTATTCAAAGCTCTCAAGGACAATCTATTTTTGTGTGGTATATACATTGTCCTTTGTAGTATTTTCTGTGCATTTTTCAGATTACATTAAAAGGGTTCCTTACAGCCTGGGACAAGTGTAATGATTCTGCCTTGCAAGCACTTTTGCTTACTGAAAATAAAATACATTCATATACAAAAACAAAAGTAAGAAAATAAAAAAATAAATAACAAAACCTAGCTTGTCATTGGCTCCCAAGTAAAGAGATTTTGTAGGAAACATTATATTAATCTCTCCATTTACCACAGTCATTCAAAATAGATAGACTGCCTCTGTAAATAAGAAGCTTAAGAGCAATGAATATTAGAAAGTGGTAATAAACTTTGAAAGCTAATGCTCCTGAAATTTACATGACAATTTGAAATCTGTCTCCACAGATATTATGTCATCTTGTAATATTCAAAAAGCAGGATTTGGGTAAAATATTATTGAACTCTTCGTGTTAAGATTGAAGCAATAATGGCCACAGAAGGCTCGGAAAATCTCAGCTTTGAAAAACATTAATAAAGGTCCAGAGACCTTACTGTGATATGTTGCATTCTTTTACACTCTAATTATTAGAAGCTTTGTTCACCTGCTCTGGCATTCCATTTCTCCCCACAATGACTTCCCTTTGGAGGACCAAATACACACTTTGTATTATGTGGGAATTATAAAGCATTATAAATTATAAAGCAGCTGTTATTCATGAAACTATTATCCAGATATATTTGGCAACTATCTATTTCTTTGATCAATACCATAAATGTAAATCCTGCTCTGAAATAATCACTTTAGGAATGAAGGAGAGTTCATTTACAAGGCTGCAGTAAAAGATAACATCAACAAAAAAATCATAGCTATCTAGCAATATCTACATTGTAAAAGATTCTAAGTCATTGCCAGGTAAACTGCATAAGACCTTATAAATCAATTGCAAATAATTTCGATCCTCCTCCACCCCAACCTATTATAAAACAGCAAATCATTTCTCTGTGTCACAGCAACTCTTCTATAAAGGGTTCAATCTCCACATACCAAAGTCCTCCTTGACTTTACACAAGGAATACAGAAAATGGCTGATGTATCCATTTGATTATTCATTTGATATTTGGCATCTTTGAGAGCCAGCCTCATCTTTTTGAAAATACAGGCCTGTGGAAGCCATTAGATCATGTCACTACTTCACTCAGGGACAGCTTTTCCAGATGTTTGAGCTGGAGTAGTTCAAAGAAAGGTAATAAGGTGAACAGAAGGATGGAGATGAGGTATGCAAAGTCGAAATATGGTAATGAATAAATAGGATTCAGTTCTTGTTTTCAAAATCAGTTCTTACAGCTAAGCAAACTTAACACCTTAATGATGTGAACAACAGGAATTCATTACAAGAGTAAAAAGAGGGTGGAGTGACTAATAAATATTCCTGTGGTTATCTAGCATGCATGGAAAATTACTCGGTCTGAAATGTCTTTTGACGTTGTTGTGCTCATGTTTTTAAGTTAAGAAAGGCTCTTCATCAAATGCATGCTTAAGAATGGTCTAGATATTTCTCTAAAACTCCATTGCAGAAAGGAAAAGAAGCATTAGCCAGAAAATCATTACAGAACATGCAGTTATTCCAAACTGCTGAGATTCTTCCTCTGCTAATTTTTTGTTCTTCCATGGAGCAAATAGAATGTGTTACAAGAAGTAGACAGAGGAGAAATCACTTTTCTTACGGTCTCTCTTTTCACCAATTAAGTATCAATGGCCTAGTGATGCCAAATGGCAAACATCCTCATCTTACACAAAGTTACATGCAGATTTCTTTTCGGAAACAAAGTCTACATATTGAGCCCCATAATTCCTTAAAAACTGTGCAAGAAGGAAGCAAACAAGATGGGAAAAATGTTGTTAGAATTTGCAATAGTATTGAAAACACTGTGAAAAGCTTCAGGAATTTACAGTTCAGTCTTTATTTATTATTACAAACAAAAAGTTACTAACAGGTCTGTATAAATTGCTTTTAAATGTCAGCCTTCATTAAGATTCAGTCTAGTTTGAATCAACTTACTGAGCCATCTGGTTTTCAAAGGGAGAATTCCAGTAGAAGGAATATCTTTGCAAGATTTTCAGCATGCCAAAATAAAGAGACAGTGGGAATCTTACGTGGAGCTTAATACAGCCTTGCTGCTACTCTCACAAGTCTCTCATAACGAAGCAAAGCCAAGAGAGCCCAATGAAGCAGCAACAGGCAGCACAGGGAATATGAGAGCTCTATTGCCACAAGACAGATTTTAAAGGAGAACCCTTACACTTCAGTTATTGTATGGGAACTGTAGAGCCACAGCCTGAACCACTGATTAAGCACCTGGGAAAAGGACCTGGTCAGCCCTGGGGCACAGGTGAAGGCACTTCACTTATGTGACTGGAAGGGGTGAAGCCTGGCTGCACCTCTCTTAGAGAAGCTTTCCCCTGCAAACCTAGAATCTTTTGATGTGGGTGAACAATCTTTTTTCCCTTCCTTCATAGCAACTTTTTCTTGTGCTCATCTTTCCATCATAACATCTTTGTTGTAACACCTTTCCCATCGTATTGGTCTGTCTAATTGCTATAGTTACCCTTAGTTGAGGAATTTGGTAAGATGATCTCAGCTCTGCATCTACATTAACATGGTATCTAGACAAAACTGCTGAGAAGGACGTTGCAGAGTTTCAGGAAACTTCTTCTTTTAATCCTTTCAGAAAAGTGGTCTACAGAAGATACTGATTTCTGGTATATTCTTATAAACTTATTCACATGACTTCTTAAGAAATAAAAAGATGAAAATTCATCTTCACTGGGATTTCCAGATAATATTAAATGCAATTTAAAACAGCACTTGGACCCACTTGAATTTAATTCAGTATTGAACTGCTATGTGAGAATTTGTCACTAATGGAGTGAAAAAAGTGATGTACTGGAAGTGGAAGGAAAAACAGTGAGAGGAAGGAGATGAAACAGGAGGAGGAAGTGCTGATTTAGATATTCTGAAGCAACTTCAACCATCTGTAGCAAAAAGCTTCTGGTAACTTAAACTGGAGTAAGTTAAATAAGATATCTCACTTTTACTTTTTGGTGTCAATCAATCCATTATGTCCTGAATTGTAAGAAAACGATTCAGGATGGAGACTTCTATTGCACGTTACAACAGACACACATCCCAGAAAGAATTAAAATCTAGGAGTTCCAAATAGTTTCACTCTGCTTCTACAGGATGCTTAAAAAATGATCATTTTATATAATTCTTGAATACTTGTCTATCATATTCTGTAAATACATTAAAAAGTGTACTAAATTTACCAGTTTCTAGTAAATTCTTCAGTATATTCTCAGAATTTATTAATAAAAACTCTAGTTGGTTTTTAGTGTTTGGTTTTATAATTGGAGGCTGTTTTTAATTAGATGTTTGTCCAACTCAAAGATGATCAGGATTCAACTCCTTTCACATTACCAAAACCTCCAAAGAGAGAACAAGTTTGGAGCCTCACACTGCTAGAGAACATCTTACTTAGATTACTGCTATCACAACTCAGTGAAGTTACAAATTGCACCAAGAAGATGCAAAGCAAGCAGAAGTAGCAGAAACTCACTGAAAGCTGAGAAGGAAACAAACAGGATGTAATGATGGTTCACAAAATCACATTTTTCCTACATTACTAGATACTAAGGTCATTTTTGACTGACAGTTCTTTACCCCAGTAGTGGTAATATAAAAAGTTGTAGAGGGTAACTGCACATGCTAGGAAATGTACATTGGGAAGTTGTGAGGTATCATTAAATTTGAAATAGAAGAACTGTTGGAATGATTAAAAATTTAGGTCAGAATGCAGTACTCTTTTTCCAGTTCTCTGTCTTCTACTGCATTGATATTTGCCCTTAGAAAGGGTGAGAGATAGAGAATTTACTCTATCCCTAAAAAAAAAAAATAAAAAAAAATAATAAAAAAATCCAGTAAATTAAGCCCATATGAATTAGCACAGGTTCTGAAAGTTTTGATGTTTTCCGTGGAAGTTACTGTGTGAATATACTCATAAAAATGTCTTGGATACATAATTAAACCAAATAAATAAATAAATAAGACAATAAAAATGAAGTTAAATATTGCAACCTCATACATTTCTAGTTGTCAAACTTCTATTTTCAAAAGTATTTTTGGATCACTGTAATGGAGTAGAATATTTGCAGAGAGAAACACTAAACCAACATACGCTTTCCAGTATTTCTGAAATCTCAAGTCCAAAAAATCCCTCATTGTGGAAACAATAAACATAGAGCAGACTACTCCCAGCATATGGAAGTGCAGTCAGGACATAAATGCTTTTTTTGTCATATTCCTCTTAAAAAAACTGATAGAAAATTTTACTGAGGTCCAAGCCTCCAGTCCAAGATCTCAAGAGAGCAACAGTTTTGACTTATGCTCCTGACTTTTGCTTTGCCTAAGTCTTCCTTAGCATGAAGGTCCATCTTACTTAACATGAAGGTACAAGGGAAAAAAGACTCTGATGGATTATATCACCTAGAAAATCATTTGTTCAAGAGGAATTCTCAGCTGAAACTTCAGATCAATTTTCTACCTGATTCATAGACATTTGAAAATGACCAGAAAAGAAGATTTGGTATGAATTGTCACACATGCAGGAAAGAAGCTGAAAAGTGCGTGAAAAAGAATATATGACACTAAGGAGTTCCACTTTTTCATAGATTCTAGGAAAATGTAAATGAAGTTCAGTGCTGAATAAAGGAAATTCAACCTCTAATTTCACTATAAAATTGAATGCTAACAGAATTACAGGCTCATTACACAAACTGGCATTTCATAAGCTTTCCTTTCATTTTTGATTTTGGTAAACAATGGTCTTATCCAACTTGGGCTAAAAAGAGGGATATATCAAGAGATCTTAGCTGGGACATCTAATGACTTTTTTCCCTGCAGCATGCATAGTAACATTTCATATTAGAGGTGCAATTGCTAAATGATGGATTCATAATTTTAAAACTGTGTATTAGAAATAAATGACAACAAACGTTACTCTGAGAAAAAAGAAAAAAAAAAAAAAAAAAAAAACACAAAACCTTTCAGCTTAAGACATGAGAAGCCAAACTTCTGCTATTCCACATTCAGAAAAGAACAGGCATTAGACAGAATGCAATTCCACAGGACAACGAGGGAGTAGAAAATAAAAACCCTAAGCCATAGTGTACCAGGGAGCTCAGAAGAGTAAGATCCATATCTCTGACAGAAAAAGTTTTGGTTCGGTCAGGCTGTCTGAACTGAGTTGAGTTGGTCTGCTGGATCTGGCTGCTTTGGAACCAAGGAGCTGTTATACAGCTGATTCTCAGTAATCTGTGCCCTAAGAGGGTTTATTAGCTATGTGTAAATGCAGCTCAAATTCACAAAATTATTTTGGGCTGAGCGCAATTGGCTTATTCAGAGCCTAGCATGTTGGAGTGTGTACAGAAGGGTTCTCCAGTTGACCCCTCTGTAAGGATCGTCCCATCTCTAACATGGCATATTATCCTCTACCCATTACAGACTCAGACTCCTTAGGAACCAATTGTTTATGTTTGTTTAAGCAAGAGGTTAGATTAGGTAAGACAGAATCTGAATCAGTGTGGGATACACAGGCTTGACTTAATTACGCCTTCTGCAGCCACTATCTGAAGACAGGTACCTTATCACTGAAAACATACGAGTATGTTCAGACAGTCTGAAGTAATAATTTCAGTGGCTCAAGGGATCATGTGGATTTTTTTCTGCCTCTCTGATGAGATAAATTCACAATTCAGGTGGCTCAGAGTTTAGTCGGACACCTTGCATACTTCCCAAATGCTTTGTTTCTTACCAGATTGGATCTTCATGGCTGGTGATTGGAGAGGGGCATTTGCTAGGAATAACCTTGGACAGAATTCCTGTGGTACTTGTTCTAACCAAGCTGTCATCCACATCCCATCACTCTCTCAACTTCATCACCCTGCAAAAATTTAAATATTTGTGAACAAAGAATGCCTTTTCTAATGATAAGAAAATGCCTAAAATGCATTACTTTGAGTAACATCTCTTCCCGCAAAGCTGTGGATATAGTTATGCATACACTGCTAGTAAATGATGGTTACAAGTATGTAATTCGAAAATGTGACAACTTAACAAAGGGGTATTTCTACAAGTCTTAAAATACCACAGGGAGCTTAATTCTGACACTGAAATTTCTAATATTTATCTATGCAAAATTCCTTAATATATTTGAAGGTATATCTTAGGAAATATGTACATCATTAAAATGTAGAACACACTGACAAATACTAGAAGCACCAAGACACGTTTAAAGGTCTGCCTTTGTTTCTCTCTCTCACTGTTTCTTTGTGAGTCAATGCTGTTGAAACTTAAAAGGCCTAAAGCTTTACATTAACTCTGTGGGAATGTTGCAGCATGGTGTTAGGTTAACCTGCTTAGCTTTACATGACCTGAGATACTAAAAAATATCCTTACTCTGAAGGGCTGACAGGCAGTAACTCAGCATCACAACAATTTTGAAGGCAGAACCATTGAAATGGTATACGACGTTATTGAATTCTTAGCATAGAGTGAATATTGGTCATGATTTATAATAATTTTGAAATAACACCATTTGCAACAGGATTCTCTTATCTCTGAAAAGCATATCTGAAAACAATAGCACATCACAGTTTTGATTTGTATTCTTTTTCCTAGTACATATGCCAGCTGCATAACAATATACAGAGATTTTGACACATTGCCAGTCCTTACTCCTTCAAGAAGGAACTTTTTTTAACAATGATTGGAAAACTAGCAAATAAACAAACAAACAAAAAGTCAGTCTTTCCTGATCAAAGTAATACACTTCCACAAAGGAAGCTCAGCCAAAGCTTCAGCTAAAGGCAACGCAGCTGCAGGTTTTACACTGATATTCTTTATTATTTTCCAGAAATCCCCTACTGATATTTCAGTTCACTCATGCCAAGGACCTTGTGACAGTACTTACAATATTTACAGGCACATCTCAGAACACTTTACCTCAATCCTTGGCATTTCTGAAGATTCCTAAGCTTCATGGGTCATTTTAAGTTTTTGATGGGTAAGGTGGTTATTTTATCTTATTTTTTTATGTTTTAAGTCTATTGGCTAATTATTTTCAAACTGTTGGGAGTTATGCTTATCCCATGCTATGACAAATCAGGTAAATATCTCATCCTTATTTTCCTAGGCTTATCCTGCACAGTGAGTGACATAAGAGATTGTCATAGCTCTCTCCTCATCATTATGTTGTGCTTGTAACAGCCAAACTGAGAACATAACACAGCTACTGGTCTAGTGAAATGTGGTAGTTTGCTACAATCAAATTTTACATCCACTTTGCAACTGTCTTACAAAGATACAAATTACTACACAAAACAATCATCAGGGTGATTTACACTCTCTTTTACAGAAAGCAAAACATCATTACTACAGTAAAACTCCAAGACTTAAAGATTTTCCATACTTGGTCACACAGAGGAGCAATTTTTTACATCTTCAATATATGCGATTTCCTTTATATTTTGTAAAATCCAAAATCTTCTGGGAAGGATCATGCTCTTCTAACCTTGGAACTCTCAAAATTTGCTGTGTTCAATTTGTCAATGGATTTTCAATACCTATTAAGAATCAAGAAGTCTTCCGGAAAAAAACAAACAAACAAACAAACAAAAAAACCCACCAAAACTATATTTGTAGGCAGTTTTAAGTGTCCAAAAAAAAAAAAAAAAAAAAAGAAAAAAACAAAAACAGACCAAAACAACAACAACAACAAACAGAGAGAGAGAAAAACACAGCTCAGTTTAGGCATACCCTTCTTAGAACACAATGTTTTGAAATTACATACACTGAAAATCTGCTTGCATGTTCCCATGTGAGGAAATAATACAGACACCCAGAAATATAGAAATATGGTTAACTAAGTCTCTGTCTTCTATTTTCTTAACAAAGCTGTATACCTCTACTTGACATGAGCAACTGGAAAAATCAGAGCTGCTCCAGCAATTAGATTACATGCTACTGCAAACTACTGAATCTTTTTGTTTCTGCTTTTTGGCTTCTCCTATATTCACTAGAAAGTTCTGACATCAAATAGTATCTCAACTGGTGTATGGATTTTGCTGGACTTATCAGACAAGACTTTTCCCCATATCCTTTATTCTTCCACTGTGTCTTTGACTGAAGGCAGTTATAATATGTTGATGTGTGTCACTAGATTTTTCTTTGAGCTCTGGTATTTTGAATGCTTCAAATAATAGACTTACAGAAAGCAAATAAGGATCTCTGGGAAGGTCCTGCTGAAGTGGCAAGACTTCTATCTATTTAATTAACTCTTATATTGAATTTAAAAGGGATAGGTTCAATTTTTCCGTAGTTTACTTCTCACTTGTCAATTATAATGAGTAAAATTTATACTTTGTAGGTACCATTGTTTTATTCTAGTTCTGTCTGATACATTAAATATCCATATGCTAAATTAACTGAATACAAGAAACTAAACTGCTTTCATATCTTATAGGTTACTGCAATATCTTCTTATGAGAGGGTTAAGGTTATTTTCATATCCATGCGAAGCCTGCACTATTAAAGCAACTCTCTGTGAAGAGATTTGCTTTTCCAGCAGCTTTTAAGAATATGGGAACAATATGTTCTGATTCAGCTACTGTGCTCCTTCTTTCTATATTTAAACAAAATTAATTCAACATACTGGATGGAGATCACTGAATCTGAACCTACTTCAGGTACCAACTCCCTGCTTACCAAGCCTGCATTCACAGAGTAAGAATTTTAAACTGAACGCCAAGTTGCTCTTTAAGTACTCAAAGCGTTGAAATGCAATCTGGGGCACTGGCTTAAATTTTTAAAGTATCCTATAAATTTTGATATCTGTTTGCCTGACAAACTTCATATTTCCTTGCAGAGAACTCAGGAGAGATCTAAGAGCTGAAACTCTGCTAATTTACATGAGAGGGAAGTGTTAGTAGGATAATTTCTTCTCAAAAGGCTTTTTTTGAAATACTGTCTTCAACTGAAATGCTGTCATTGACTTCAAATGAGGTCTGGATATCGCACTTAAGATCTAAAACACGCCTTCTTAATTTCACTCAGCTTAGATTTGCTGGACTTCTGAGAACACTTCATATCATGTAATTCTTCATAAGAAATGAGATGAAATGTGAATGGAGGGATATAGGGCTACTCAGAAGGTTTATGAACATCACTCAGGAAGCAATTACCTTAGCAATAAAAAGTCTATTTGATTACTAAGCTGATAGTGCTTTATATCCACTGTATGCATTATGTACTCAAACAAATGAAGAAAAAAAAAAAGTTACCTAGTTATATATGAAGAGAGATGTAGGAATTTGAATGCTTTGCACGTTATTCTCTAAAACTGAGCCAATGAACCTATCTGCACAGGTCCTGAAGAAACCCTACAAATCCTTGGCAACACACATTCAGATTTTCAGTGCATGATACACTAATGTATCTTGCAGTCTAGGTATCATGGCACTAGTATATAACTGTAGAAGAAGATCTAAGTTGTTAAAAAAAAATGTGTTTCTTGAAGTTGGTATGTATTTTCTGTATTTTTCACAGAAAGTTAGTGATTTTCCTTTCTTTCCTCTGCTTTCCTCTGCTCTCGTATTTTTCTAACTAAAACTCTCTTTGCAAGCTTGCTTGAAATTCAACTCTGTAAGAATTTAGGAAACATGGAAAGACAAAACAAAGCTTACTAAATCATTCCTTTCTCAAACCTTGCACTAACATTACATATAAGAGTGTGCAAAATGCCATGTCTGAAAGTAGTTGAATTGTGCTAGTAAATGATATAATTAGTACAGAAAAAAATATTAAAACTTTATCATCACATTAATTAAAAGCAGCAGATAGTAATGATTCATACAAGGATACACAGGTGGGTATAGAGAATAAACCTTTGAAGCTTTTGAAAGATAAAGATGATCCCTCAATTATTAAAAAAAAAAAAAAAACATCTAATCAGAATATAGAAGTTCATTTGCAAATTCTACAGGCATCTGTCATTTCATTTAGTGTCAGTTCTCCCATAAGATTCAACCAGAAATTTATCAATCCCAATGGGCAACCTAGAGACATTATCAAGAGAAACTCCACCTCGTGTTTGAGTACATACAGTTTTCAATCTTGATTTATGCTACATCTAAGTGATTAATGGTAAAGCTGTTATTAATAGTTTATTAATAGGACAGCTCTCTAAGTTGCTAAGTTGGGCATCTTTCATTAACAGTCCTACATGTTGGTGCATTGTGTGAGGAAAATTTCGCTTCAACTTTGATAATAACTCATCCTTTTCTTCTTGAAACTTAGCCTGCCATCAGTTTCTCATAACTGTACGGAACGTCTTTATTTTTCTTTGTAGTCAAGTCAGTTAACATATTTTGAAGGATATATTGCTTTCTATTCATCAGTTTAATTTGAAGCTACAAGATTCCCTCAGAGAGCTCATCAAAGAATGTAGACATTTCAGTACATTACTGTTTCTTTTTCCCAGTGACAGTAGCTCTAAAAGGTAGTGAACAGTATTTACTTTAAAAGAAATGTTTTCCCTTATGCAATTATTGCTGGAAGAATCATTAGCTACAATAAAGGTTCAATGAGTCAGTTAAATATACATCTTATTTTATAATTTACACATCTTTTAATACTTTTAGATCCCTTGGGTCAAGTTTATGAGACACAAAAAGGACACAGAAAACTAAATAATATTCAATATATAATGAACATGTAAATTAACTGGAAAATTGGTTCCTCTTAATTACCAATTTTTACATAATGACCCAGTATCTCTTTGGTCTCTGCTAATACACTGAGAACACACTGCAAATGTTTCTTAAGTGCCAATTATACCTCAGACTTAGTTGATACATTTTTTTAATATGTCAGGATAATTCAGTGTATTCTTCAGACTAGGTTTCAGTTCTGCATTGACTTTGTTTTTCTTAATTTACAATCTCATGTCATCATTTACCAGTTGAATAATAGCACACCTGCCCTTTGTAAACTTTACAAGAAACACTGCTGTAATATCCAGGTGTGCCAACTTCACAATACTTTGTCTAAAGACAGAGTGAAGTGATTTTTTAGGAGATGAGCAAGCTGAAAAGACTGGAAAACTACTTAGGAACAGCTGGCGATTAAACTGAACTTATTAGATACCCTTTAAAAAATAATTTCCTAATTTCATTTTTTTTCTTTCCTATAATTTGTTTCATTTAATATTCATTGGCCTTATTGTTACCATCTTTCATCTACTTTCACATTTGAAGTTCACTGACCATGAGATTATTTTCTATTCTTTCATCTATTCATGGGAATAAATGATTTTTGCACTTTTATTTCTGACATGTCACTACTTCCTAAATGTTATGTTAAAATTTAATGACGTGATCAGAATGAGGCCACACACTGTGCTATTTTACATACAAACCCTGTGGCCAAAGACTTTGATCAGTAAATTGCTAGGTCCAGATGACATACAGTTAATTTGTGATATATCATCAATATATCAATCATATCATATTGGTGTTCTTCTAAAATCTCACTACCTATGAATTTAGAAAGGGGAAGGGAACATTTTTCCTCATAACTAGGTTGCTTATCTGATTAATTTAAGCCAGTTGCATTTGCAGATACCTATGCATGGCATATTAAATACCTAACTTTCTGTTTAGGTCTTACACCTCTGCGCTACACTGCTGGTCACTGCATATGTATGGGTCAGCACTGTGAGAGAGGTCCTAAATGAGCTTTGGTCACTTACAGCAGAATTGAACTATTATCTGATAAATCAGGCAAACAATGTGATTTGCTTGAGATCTTTGACCTGATTAATATGACACATTATGATATCTATGAAACACTTCAGATAACACTGCACAAGTTATAATTGATATGAACAGCTGCTTTTTGCAGTGGGCTACAAGAAGTTCATAGACTTGTAGAATCACAGAATCACCAAGGTTGGAAAAGACCTCCAAGATCATCCAGTCCAACCATCTGCCTATCACCAATATTTTCCACTAAACCATGTCCCTCAGTACAACATTTAAATGTTTCTTGAACCCCTCCAGGGACAGTGATTGCACCACCTCCCTGGCAGTCTGTTCCAGAGCCTAACAATCCCCTTGGAGAAGAGATTTTTCCTAATGTCCAACCTGAACCTCCCCAGGTGCAACTTGAAGCCATTTCCTCTAGTCCTAATGCTAGTTACCTGGTAGAAGAGGTCAACCTTCTCACCACAACCTCCCTACAGGTAAGTTATACAGAGTGATGAGGTCACTCCTGAGCCTCCTTCCCTCCAGACTGAACAATCCCAGTTCCCTCAGCTGCTCCTCATAAGACTTGTGCTCCAGACCACTCACCAGCTTAGTTGCCCTTCTCTGGACATGTTCCAGGGCCTCGTTGTCTTTCTTGTACTGAGGGGCCCAAAAGTGAACACCGTACTCAAGGTGCAGCCCCACCAGAGGTGAGTACAGAGGGATGATTGGTTCCCTGCTGCTGCTGGCAATGCTATTTCTGATAGAAAAGTTACTCCTGAGGAAGGTGTGGCAAGGACACAGCTTTTTTTTTTTTTTTTTTTTTTTTTGCTTCAGTCTCATACAGAAGAGAGAGAATTTTTCACTCCTAGAGACTTAGATACTTGAGTGGCAATAACATTTGAGATGAGATTCCTGAAAAATGGAAGTGCTTTTGAAATTCATTTTAATTGAAGGTAATTTTTATTTATTTTAATTGAAG
>PPHD01003056.1:9149-33014 GCA_002909625.1 Bambusicola thoracicus
AAAAAGTGCCAGATTTGGCTATCTCAGGACATAAGTAGTCAAGACAGTCCTTCTAGAACATAGTGAAACTTTCCATCTGCTATTTGTGCCTGGTAGAGACATCCTATATCTGTGAACCTGGCATTGGCCACCCCACCAAGCAAACGATAGGTGGGGGGAGTGTGCTGCCAGGCCAAGCAAGTTGTTACAACATGCATGGCCACTGAGCCTAGTAGAGGTGTAACAGTCAGATGCACTAGTCTAAAATGACTGGGAGTTCAGTCTAGGTGATCTGATGGCCTACTCTGATGTCAGGCAATGAACCCATGAACTAGTTTGGCTGAGATCCTTTATGCTTTTAAAACTGTTAGGTCAGACTGTCTGGAGCTATGTAAAGAAAGGAGAAAAGAAATGTCTGGAAGACTTTTTCCTTGGTTGTACTGATTGCAGAGTTCATCTTCAGAGCACAATCAAAATTAAAATTCCACACTGCCAGTCCTCAGAGCTATGTTCATCATAATTTTAAATAAACCGGTTCCCCCAGGACTTGGCAAAACCTCTAAAAAGATTAATTTCAATTGTAAAGTCTAATAATAGCAGTGTAAGATATGTTCAAAAAGAAAAAAAAAAGAGAAAATGGAGCTTGATGTGGCATAATGAGTTACAACTGTGTAATATCTATTAAAGAATATAGTGGAAAACAAAGCCAAACACTTTTAAATTATGAAATATGAAGTTAACATTAGGTTTAGATAAATACATTTAAATCTGTGTATTACTGTTGTCCAAATGACATCACTCCTGGCTTGGTTACTTAAGGAGTGACATGCAACTGCGAAATCTTACTTCTTTTCATCCAAATAGATTTGTAATGGTTCTTCATTTTGAATTGTGGCATTACTTTGTAATAGCAGAACTCTTTCAGTCTTGATCACCCTGCAAGTCTTATAATTTGTGTCCCTCAAAGACTGGACTCCCACGGGTGGAGATTGGTGTCAGAAATGACAATAACATGCTTTTGCTGCAAGCAATTTATTTATAGCTTTTTCATAAATATTAACTTCAGTAGCTCCAGGTATGTGCTTCACATATGGTGGCGGTTAATGCCTTCTCCAAAGTGACCTCTTTGCATGAAGTCTCATTTATGAGGAATGGGACATTTTATGGCAGATAAAGGAGAATAAACATGTAAGTGTAGGGACATGGGTCAATAAATACAGCTTTCTAGGGAGTTTGTTCATTTTAATCATCACACGTAGTACCTACTGTCTAAAGTCTCTCTGAGTTTGAATTTTATGTCTCTTAGAAACAGATACTATTATAAAGCCAGAGAAGTGTTCATTCCTGTACTTAACTCAGATGTATATATATGTGAGCATTTCTCTTAGTCTGGAACCTTTTTGGCAGAGTAAATTTTCTGCCAAGGAGCTGTTAGTTGGAAGTTTCTTGGCAGTGCAAATTTGTCTGCCATTAGGTATGTACTGCTGGGGATATACTGATTCTTAATTACCTCATTTAAAGCCAGCTTGGGTATCTCTGTCCCACGCTGAAGTCTATCGTGTAGATATCTCAAAATCACTGAAGTGTGTGAGAACTTTATTACTTTATCCATGTCCTCATTTGTATAGCTCCTTCTGTTGATTTCACTGCTTTACAGGGATTTGTATTCCATTACCATAAATTTTCTGTTTACTAGATCTGCCATTATTTGCACATTTTTGATTGGCAATTACACTATGTTTTTTGATAGAAGTACCATTGCAAAGTCCTTTAATTTTTATGGTTTTCATTTCTGACTTTGAAAATGCTGCTGTTCTGATTCTGGTTAGTAGTTGTTTCAATTCTCCAGTTTGAGGTTGTAGCAGATTCAGTGGCTATACGTGAACATAGGTAACCATAAATATGCTAATCAGGTAAAATGTATCAAAAGTTGTATATAAACAAAACTCAGTTTTTTGATGGGGATTATTTTGTAAATATATACAGGAAATATTATTAGATTGTACTTAAATTTAAATGTAGCATACTGTCGATAAACTCACTTAGTTTTTAATTTTTTTACTGTGTAGTTTTGAGCTTTTGGGTAGTACTTAATTAATTCAGCCAATAAATTAATAAATTCAATATTCACTGAAGACATTTTTTTTCCTTCCTGTATTTAGATCCTTGTTCGTTTGAATTATTACTTCTGAATTGATTATGTTTATTAAGTCATAGCTCTGCTACCACAAAAATCATAAAAAGTGAACCAACATGTTAAACTTTGACATCGTTAATAGCAAAAGTCAGTTTCTGCCCACAAGTCCACAGGTTTAGCCATAAAATATAGTTTTTTATTTGATTATTTATTTGTGTATTAAAAAATTAAAATATAATAATAGTACTTGATAAGTAGCAAGACATAATCTCAGCTGAGAAACAAGTTTATAAATAACCCATGTAAGTTTGGTTTGCTTGAGAGTCAAGGAGGACAGATGGAGAGAAGAAAAAAAGTACCTAAGAAGAACTGAAATGTTCCCAGAATTCAAAGGAGCATTTGGTCTTCTTAATGAAAAGATACGTCTAAACCTACTGACTCTAAGTTTTCTGGAGGTGACAGATCCTTGGTGCAATTATTAGTGGAGAGGTGACAGAGGAAACTGATGCTTCACAGATCAAATAGGAAGAGGCTTTTCTGAGTCTTGAACAGGAGTTTGGGAGCCTGATGCAAACAGAAAATACTATGACAGCTATAAATCACAGCTTTGTAAGTAATGAGAAGGCAGCAGTGGTCTCGAGGGGATAGAGATTCCATTTTTGGAAATAAAGTGGGGCATGTAAAATAAAAGGTTGAATTTACCTTTGAATTATTAATAAAGATTTGTAAGCTGGTGAAACAGTGAAGAAATGATGAGTAAAATCATCATACTCTTTGTGGAATATTTTTTCTAAATGTCATTAGTTTTTTTAGATTAATGATTAAACATTTAATTGGATAATGTTGGGTTTCTTACCTGGCAGTAAATTTGCCGATAAGACTGCTTGAGTATGAGGTTAAAAGTCAACATACAGTCAAATATATAAAAACTGTAATTGCCAGCAATATAGAAGACTAAGGAAGATTTTAGGCCAGGTTCCCTCTAATCAGCTGATATGTCCTAGTAGTTTACATGCCAGTGTATCTTTTCCATAAGGCAAAAAAGTGATGACCTAATGTCTACCAATGATGTGTTTTATAGACATACATTATCTATCTAAATATAACTGTATATACGTACAGCTGTAGATTTTATTGTCCAAACAATCAATGCAAGATAAGAGGTGGAAGATACTGTGCAACCGTGTAAAACCCCCAGATGTATGCAAAGTGGTATCAAACTAATATGATGATCAAAACGCTAGGGGCACCTATTCTACGAAGAAAGGCTGAGAGAGTTGGCTTGTTTAGGTTGGAGAAAGCTCTGGGGAGAACATGTTGTGGCCTTCCAGTACTTGAGGGGAGCTTATTAGCAGGAGGGAGCCCAACTTTTTACATGATCTGATAGTGATAGGACAAGGGGGAATGGCTTTAAACTAAAAGAGAGGAGATTTAGGCCACATGTTAGGAAGAGCATAGTGAGGCACTGTCACAGGCTGCCCATCGAGATTGTGGATGCTCCATCCCTGGAGGCCCTGAAGACTGGGTTGGATGGGATCCTCAACGGCCTGGTCTAGTTGCTGGCAACCCTGCCCTTGGCAGGGAGGTTTAAATGAGATGATCTTTAAGATCCCCTCTAACCTAATACATTCTGTGATTCCGTGATTCTATGAAATGATAATAGCTTAATTTTTCTCCATCATTTAGCTATCAGAAGGAGAATGGGAATTTGTGGGATATGAGGAGGAACTGAGCTTTCAAAACATAGTAAGTTGACAATTAAAATCAACTGCACTATGCAATACTTAATTTTATATTAATTTGTAATTTACATTCTAAAAATTAAATTAGGTCAGATTAAACAATTCCATTAGAGGGCAGTAGTACCTGTAGGTATGAAATCTCATGTACTAAATATTTAGTTTACAGTCAGCTTCTTTATTGCTATGATCTGTATCCTGCATAATTTTCACATTAATAGTGAAAAGAAAAGATGATGCTAATGTAATTTAACACATTAAAATAGTGCAGAAATATTTTGCAATATACAATAATGCACATCCTGTCATATATTAAAAAAATAAATATTGCAGAGCTATACAAAATAATTGTAACGGCTTTCTGCATTGTGATATTCCAGCTAAAATACCAACTCTAAAGTTGTTTGTCTTTCTATGTTCAGAATAGTACAATTTGTGTATTGTATAACTTCCATTTACTTCTTGAAAGCTTATGGGTTTTTTTCCTTTCAAACATCTTTCTTCTGAAACTCTTGTTTTTCTTTATATTCTTGGTTTTAATGCTTAAGTTCACATACAGAATTTCTAGATTTCAAGGCAAGGTTTGCAAAATCATGCATATTCAGAAGCCTTTTAATGATGAAGCATCATTGGTAGTGTATTGTAATTTAGCAATGATTTCTGCAAAAGATTTAGTTTTTGTAGAATTATATATTCTGAGACATTTAATAATGAGATGTAAGCCTCAAAAGCTTATATGTTTTGACTGTGTTTTTATTCCTACTCCAACGCTGCACTTGGGCAGGAGGAATCTCAGGCATATATACAGAGTGGGAGGAGCAATCCGTGAGAGTAGTCCTGCAGAGAAGGACCTGGGGGTCTTGGTGGATGAAAAGCTTAACATGAGCCAGCAGTGTGCTGCTGCAGCTTGGAAAGCAAATGGTATCCTGGGCTCCATCAGAGGAGGGGTGGCCCGCAGGAACAGGGAGGTGATTGTCCCTCTCTACTCCACCCTGATGAGGCACCATCTGTAGTATTGTGTCCAGGTCTGGGTTCCCCAATACAATAAAGGCAGAGAGCTGTTGGAGAAGGTCCAGAGGAGGGCCATAGAGATGATCAGAGAGCTGAAGTACCTCCCCTATAAAGACAGGCTTGTTCAGCCTGGAGAAGAGAAGGCTGCAGGGTGACCTCACTGAAGCATTCCAGTACCTTAATGGAGCCTACAAACAAGAGGGGAGTCACCTCTTTACAAGGGTAGATAATGACAGGACAAGGAGAAGTGGTTTTGAATTGAGGGAGGGAAGATTTAGATTGGATATCAGGGTAAGTTCTTTACAGAGAGGGTGGTAAGTTGCTGGAACAGGCTGCCCAGAGAAGCTGTGGATGCCCCATCCTTGGAGGTGTTCAAGGCCAGGTTGGATGGGGCCCTGAGCAGCCTGGTCTAGTATTAGATATGGAGGCTGGTGGCTCTGCATGCTGCAGGGGGTTTGAAGCTTGATGATCCTTGATGTCCATTCCAACCCAGGCCATTCTATGATTCTATGATTTCATTGCTTTAATAGCTTTAAGCAGATGTACCTGGCTGATCTAACTAGTTCAGTTTATAGTAGTTTATACTTTACTGTCTTATATGTATCTAATCCAAGCAGTACCACAAACATACCATTTCTTTTTCCATTTTCAGTTGTGCTGCTTGATACTACAGCTGTCCTTGGAGAATTAGGATGGAAAACATTTCCTTTAAATGGGGTAAGTCGCTCACCATTTTGGTTTTATTGTCTTGAGTTTGGAATTCTGACACTACTGAAGTAAATGGCTGTTAGATCTGAGTGGATGGACTTGATGGAAAGATTTTGGTTATTCTAAGGACTAGACCAGCCTGTGTTATAAAAGGGAGTAACAGATGTAATAATGATCTGAGTGTACATGATTACACTCTTCTCTGGCTTTTCTGCTTAACAATACATCACATTTTAAAATCTCCTTCTGTTATGCACCATGAAGTTACATATCAAAAATTCTTGTTTGTGGCTGTGTTTATAAATACATTTATTTTGTAAATTAAAAGGAAATATGAGTTTTGATTTTATAACATAATTGAAATGAGGATCTAGGAAAATGGCATCAGGTTTGCTAAATCAGGAAAACATTAAAAATATGCTAATGCCATGCAACAGTATAAACATTTTGAAAAAAAATATTTCTATCAGGCTTGTTGCCTCAATGGACTGTTCTAGGTTAAAGTTCACTATTCATGTTTAAAGTTACAGTTTTACAGTATTGTTAGTACAACTGGACAGGCACTTGGCATTCTGTTCAGGGCCGTGGAGTGTTGCAGGTATGGTACATTTGGAGGTGGAGTGGCCAGCTCAGACAGAGTTCGACAGAGGTGCATTATTGTTATTTGAAGGACAGCTGTCAATTCTTTTTGCCAGTGGCTACACTTCAGAGGTGGTGTTCTCTTTCTGCATGGTTGATGCGCTTAACAGAACATAAGAGGCTTTTGTATTATAACCACTGAACTAAGATACAGCGTACTGGAGCACTTAAAAAAAAAACTTGTTCCACTTTAATATATTTTATTTTTGTGATCCGTTCCAGAAGGAATTAGAAATTGTCTATCCTTAATAATTCATATTTGTAAAATGCCTTCTGTGTCTCTGCCCTCAGGGATTTCAAGCATTGTGACATTTCTTAATCTCAGGCTATTTTAAACTTCACAGATTCCTTTTTTTTTCAGGTTTTTTTTTTTTTCAGTCCATTGTATTTCAAGACATCATTTTTTTCTGTTATAGATACTTCCATGTTTCTCATTTTATATTCAGTCTCATGTAGTCTGA
The DNA here is from genome assembly GCA_002909625.1 of Bambusicola thoracicus. NCBI lineage: Eukaryota > Metazoa > Chordata > Aves > Galliformes > Phasianidae > Bambusicola > Bambusicola thoracicus. The sequence goes on from PPHD01003056.1 coordinate 15,824, forward strand.
TATAATTCTGCAAAATTTTTTTCCTTCAGAAAACCTAGAGGAAGCAAATAGTCTCCTATCTTAAATTCATCACTGTATTTTCACATTATTATTTGCTCTAGCAAAAAACAAATACTGCTGCATACTGTGTTGAGAAAATACAGTAAAAAAAATGTATTGTTCTAATTTTGTGATGAATTCTATTCAGTTAAACAGGGAGGCTGGCATTTGGAAATTAGGTTAGATATAATTTCAGATATTCTGTAAATTCTGAAAAGTTTTAGTTAATCCAATAACAATAGCCACAATATACAAGCACAAAAGTGCACTTAAAATTGATATAGAATGTATATTATAGAATATGTGTTTTGGTTGGTCATTCCTACTCTTAACATTCATTTTCCAGCATATTGATGTTTTCAGGAAAACAGACTTTGCCATGTCTTAAGAGTAAGGAGTATTTATTGGCATAGAGAGAGTTTACCTTTAAAGCAGTGCTTGGAATTTTATTAGAGAATTTACCAGTAAGTAAAATGTGTTATATTGTTGTTTTTTTAATTGTTAGTGTAAGTATGTGGGAGTAAAGAGGTTCTTAGCATAAGGAAAACAGGATATATAAAATAAGAAGTAAGGCTTACTGTGACATTAAATAGAGAATTCTGGATTGATAAGGCAGTATAGAAAGGTAGTAACTGTGAACACAGGAAACAAAGTCTTAATTGTGCATGAATTAATATAAGCTGTAAACTGGATAAAGGTTCCTGAACACTTCAGCAAAGTAGCTTTGCAACACTTTTGAAGGTTGTACAGGTAAAAAGAATGCATGATTTGGAGAAGAAGCATTATCAGTGTAGGAAGAAGACTGAGACACTGGTCACATACAGCGGTACATGATTGAGAGAAAAAAAGGTCCTCTGTTTCTCAGAGTGCAATGAAAGAAAATGTCTGAGGTCAGTGTACTGGTCCTGTAAAGTTTGTTGTGAGCACCAAGAGCTAGTGGCAATGCTGGACATTTGAAACAGTGCAGGAAAAAGGAACAAGAAAGCAAAATAAATAGTGGAGACGAACAACATACAAAATGAGAGTTCTCTCAAAAAGATAAGCAGAAGTGCTGATTAAAATCAGTGTTTGCTGATTTTTCTGGGTTAGTCTTATTCTGACAAACTTCAGAAAAATAAAGCAAATGTACATAATGTTTTTGATAACTGATCATGCTGAAGAATTGCATAGAAATATTAAAATATGGAACAATGCATTACGCTTATAAAATACTAAAGATACTAAAGATGAAAACTGAACTGGAATGTATTTCTGTAGTATTTTCATTTAAGTATTTTCATTTAAATTATTCTGAGAAAATGTACACTGAGACACGTCTTCTGCCTGTCCAGTGTGCTCACTTGTGGCACCAGCACCTAGAGAGTGTTTGGGATGGGCAGGTTCTCCACTCTGCCCTCAGTGGGCACAATAAGGCCCATTCACAGTGCCCCTCACTTGGTCTCTGTGCAGCCATGACTGTGAGGAGGAATGTTACATCCTGCTTCTTTTCACAGCAGGCTGCTGCACAGAACCTTCCCTCTCCTTTCTCTCTGCATCCTGCCTTCTTCCTTCAGACAGAGGCTCATCATCTGCCACTATTCGAATCCTGTACATGCAGCTTTGTGTGACACAACCTCTCCCACTGTAAGTGGAGATCTCTTCCAGGGTCAGCTATCTCATGAGCCAATCACATAGCTCATGAAACTCGCACAGCACCCAGGCAAGGGTAGCTGGCTTCTGCACCAGGTGCTGGAAGAGTTTGATGGGTCCAGCTGTTCAGATAATGGCAACAAGACCACATCCTCAGGGACCCTCACATATCCTAAGAGGAAGAGGTTGAGGTGTTTCTTCTCCAGGCAGCAGCAGAGGTGTACTCAAGAGATCATCCAGCCACAGCAGCAATCCCTCTTGTAACAGGCTTCACGAGGCTATGGTCAACAGGTGGCAAATCACAGCTGTCTTCAAGGACTGGGAGGAAAAGCCTGTGCCCACCAGAAGGTGGGAGCAGTTCCAAAGACAGTTGAGGCAGAAGTCGGGGTACTGGGTGTTCCTGGCCATATGCCTCAGCAGTTTTCTGGCCACACCGTGATGCTGATGCAGCTGGCTTCAAGCTATTCAACATTCAAGAAAGTGCCCAAGTAATCATGCTGCACCCCAAACGTCACCTTGATGGGGAAGGTGCTATCAAATATATTTCTGCCTACCAGAAACAAAAAAGCAGCTATGGAAAAGTGCCTTAGTGATAAGTAGCAGCGTGAAAAAAAAAAAAAAAAACCATATTTGAAGCAAAACTATTCTTAGATGTTAATTTGTCTTATAAACACAAAAAAGAAAACTATTACAAGAGGAGCACTGGTATTAACAATACTATCCAATTTACTTAAGTATGAAAATTACATAATTCGAAAGACAGAAATGGAGAAAAACATAGAAACATAGCCTGAGCCTACACAATGCTCAGAAAAGTGTCCCATTCATCAAGCTGCATCTCAGGAGTCATCTCAGTGGTGAAGGTGTTCATGGAGGGGGTGGTCAGCTTGATCTTGTACAAGTGGCAGGAGGGCAGCAGCTCCAGGTGGCAGTCACACGACCAAAGCAGATGCTTCCAGGCTGCTTTCACCTGGTTCTGGAGCCAGCAAGTGCTTTTTCCCACGTGCAGATAGGAGCCCGTGCAGAAGGTATCAAGGAAACTGGACTCCTGTTTTTCTCTCAGCTCCTCCTGAGCATGGTGGAGAAAGCAGAGCATGTCCTCCAGCAGCTGCTCTCTCATGCACCTGCACTCCAGCTCCATGCACAGACAGTACTTCCTCGTTAATGCCTCCTCCATGTCGCCCAGCTCCACATGGAACATGTGCCTGGGGGAAGGCATAATGGGCATGAGCAGGCAGTAGACGACTTTGTCTTGGTGGGCACTCCATCCTTCGGAGACGCAGGCTACCCTGATGGCTGGTTGTAGCCAGGACGTGAAGCTGTGGTAGGTTTGTGCGTACTGCACTCACTGGAGGCCTAGGCCAAAGTGCCTCAGCACTGCCTCTCTTACAGCCTCCTGACATGGATCCCAGTGCGAGTCATTTGCTGCTGTCTCAGACACAACCACATCACTGCATTGCTCCTGTCTACTGTCTCCTGTTTCATCTCTTAGTCTCCTCTCCTATCCTCTCTTCTCTTATTTTCTTTTCTCCTTTCCTTTCCTTGATCAATATTAGAACTCTTGCACCAGTCTTCTCAAGGCTATGGTCATCTGGTGACGAATCATAAGTTTTTGGCCAGAAGTACAGAATAGGCCAACTAGGAAATGAGACCTCCTGCATTTGTTGTTTGAGAATAGGCAAGACCTTGTAGGACAAGGACATTTGAGTTGAAGATTTTTAGGTTGTTCATTAGAGTTGTCAGCCTGCACTTTAGGGTGTATACTTTAAGCTTCTGAGGAAGTTATTTAGCAGTAACCTCTGGCAATTTGCTCTGAAGAGTTCAGGAGTCTATGAGAGCTAGTTGCTTTTCAAGAACCACCTTTTAAATGCCTGAATCATGTGATCCCATTGTGCCACAAGTCAAGTAAGCAGGGCAGAAGACTTACCTGAGTAAACAGGAAATGCTTTGCAACTAGAGGAGAAAAAGAATATATATGACCTCTCTGTGGTGATGCACTGTCTCCCTAACCTGGCCTTCCACCTATATCCCTTCTCAGGCAATAGCCGTCACTGTTGGCTGTGATGGATACATCTGGTCGTGATAACTCAACTGGGATCAAGGTGGAGTTGTAGAAAATAGCATGTTAGAATCAAATATGGCTGGTATACAGTTATGACTAGTAGTCATTCATCTTACCCTACAAATAATGGACAGCCCAGGGTCTTCAGAGCTGTCATTGCATGGCTGCAGGCAATGCCAGAATCTCCCCTTGAGTAGGGATGCTTCTCGAAGTTATTCATCAAAGCTGAAAAGTTCCTTACTTGCAACATATTTTCACTGACTATCTGATAGCTTCTTGAAAGTTCTTACAAGATTGAGAGACTTCTTATCTGCTAATAGCTTTCTAACTTGCTGTATGGTATTAAGTGACATTAAAGGATTGATTGCACTTCTAATTCATTAGACATAAACCATTGGCCAGAGGGTCCATTCTAAACCTCATGACTTAATGGGAGGGTCTGCTTAACAGTTTTGGCTGACCCTGTTGTCTATTCAGTACATAATCAAGTGACCTTACCATCAGGAATATTGGTAAGTCACATAAGACTTGTTAAATCACTACCTTATAGCAGTAAAATACAGCTGCCTCTTTTCTCTTACAAGTGAAGCATATAATATCATCTGTGACGCTCTGGAGGCAAGGTTTGGCTTCACAGAGAGAATACAAAGTGGCAGCACACATCTGCAAAAACAAGGAAAGGCAAAGCCCAGCTTGACTTAACACTGGCCACTGTGGTGTCACACAACAAAAATAGCTCTTTCAGGTATGTCAGCTTCAGAAGGTCAATACCTGTAGTGGATGATCACATAACAAGTAAGATGAAGGAAAAAGAAAAGGCATTTAATGCCTCTTTTTTGCTTCAGTATTTAACAGTAACTACAGATCTTGAGCTGCCTAGACCTCAGAGTTGGAGGATCACGATTAAGGGAAGAGCGATTTGTCGTCTGTGGTCACTTAAGTTTGTAAGGGGACAGTTGTATCAGCTCAGCATTCATGGAGCCAGTTGAGATACACATCAGAGTGCTGAAGGAATTAGCAGACGTTATAGCTAGGCCCCTCGCAACAATTTACCAAAGCTCATGTGAGTCTGGGCAGGTCCCTGCTGACTGGAGTCTAGCCACTGTTGCATCCATCTACATGAGAGCATGAGAGAAGACATAGGAAACTACAGACTTATTAGAGTAACCTCAGTCTATGGAAAATTTATGAAGTAGATTGTCCTGGCAACTATTAAAAGGGATATTTGAACAAAACTATTATCAGGCATAATCAGCCTGGGTTTGAGAATGGAAAGTCTTACCTTAGTAATTTGATTTCCTTCTATTACAAGGTCACTGCTCAGTGGATGAAGGGACAGCAATGGATGGGATCTTTCTATATTTCAGTAAGGCCTTTGATATAGTTCCTCATGGCATCCTTCTGAACAAGTTGTCCAGCTGTGAAATGTATAGCTTCGTGCTACACTAGATGATTAACTGGCTTGATGGTAGAACTCAAAGTGTCATAGTGAAAGTAGTGAATCTGAATGGTAGATAGTGCCAGCAGTGTTCTCCAGGGCTCAATTCTACAGCCATTCCTGTTTAGTACTTTTATCAGTGATCTGCATGCAGGAGGGGATTGCATTCTCATCAAGTTTGCTGATGATACAAAACCGGGAGCTGCTGTTAAATCCTGGAGGGACGAAAGGCCTTGCAAAAGAATCTAGACAGATTGGAGCACTGGACAATTAGCAATTAATGAGATACAAGTACAGGCTAGTATAAACTTGTACTAGTTTAGTTGCTGGAGAGTAGCAGAGAAGAAAGGGATCTGAATGTGACAACAGGTTCAACATGTGCATGTAGTGTACTAGGGCAGTCAAGATGACAAACCACATTTTGGGATGCATTAGGCATAGTACAGCTACTCAGTCAAAAAAAAAGTGATTCTCCTGTCATATTTAGCATTGGTGCAACCTCACCTTGAAAACTGCATGCAGTTCTGGTCTCCATAGTATAAAGAGAATGTTAAAGTCCGTAACAGCACCCAAAGAGCAAAAAAGCTAGTAACAGGGCTGGAAGACGTCCTGTGAGAAGAGGCTGAGGACAGTTGCATTGGACACCTAGAGAAAAGAAAGCTGAGAGGCAACCTCATTGCTCTCCACAACTTCCTGGAGAGAGGAAATTGAGAAGGGAGGTACTGGACTCTTCTCCCAGGTCACTAGTGATAGAATGCATGGCAGTGGTACAAAACTGTGCTGGGGGGTTTGGAGTCAACGTAAGGAAAAAAGTTTCTTTACCATGAGGGTGCTCAAACACTGGAATTGTCTTCCTAGAGAGACAGTTAACGCACATGCCTGTTAAAGAGATGTTTGGACAGTACCCTCATTAATATGCTTTAACTTCTAGTTAGCTCTGAAGTGGTCAGGCAATTGGACTAGATGATCTTTTAAAATCCTATCCAGTTGAGCTTTTTGCTCTGTTCTATCATGTTTTATTCTGTTCTATTCCTGAAGAGTAACAGTTGTTGGTTTACTTGTTCTTTTGATAAAGATATTATTTAAAACATCTATACTTCTTCATTAAAAAAAAATAAGAGTGTATGTTACAGTCAGAAAGATTAGTACAGTGGAAAGACAATACAGGAGTGGAACGGCAAAAGGACAAACAGGAAAGGAGTACTCACCCATCTCCAAGGATCTAGGCTAGCAGGAAAAAGCTCTACAAAAGAGAGATCTCCAACCAAAGATGGGGGGTCTAAGAGAGGTGCAGCCAGGCTCCACCCCTTCTGGTCACCCCTTCACCTGTGCTCCCAGGGATGACCGTCCTTTCCCCAGGTCACTAATCAGTGATTCAGGCTATGACTCAACAGTTCCCTACAGTGTGCTGTCTTTATATGTAAGAATAAAGTCACTGACACGTAATTGCAAAGCTATTATGGCAGTAGAACATTTTTGGCGGTAGAAAAATGAGATGATGTGTTTTCTTGAGACTGACATTAACAGGATTCATTAATTTATGGGCATACTCAGTCACAAATAATGTTTCCAATAAATTAAATAGCAACTGAAATGTTAATGTTTGGGTTTTGCATAATTTTGAGTATGCCACAAAAAGCTTAAACAGGCTAGGGTAAAGTAGAATAAAAAACTAGAAAGAGGTATTCTTCTGAAATTTACAGATCTTAAATATTCACCTCCTGGTGTTTCTATTCTTAGTATATTAATAATGCAAAAAAAAAAAAAAAAAAAAAAAAAACTTACAAACTTTTATCAGTTTTGGTAACCTCCCAAACAAGTACTTGCATGATACATACCCAAGCAAGTAAAGATACAACACAGTGGTTTTCTATTTAGCATTTGTATGCAGTGTAACCATTTAGCTGCAACGATGAGTCATGCACAATTGCATTATCCATTATTTGATAATACGTTATTTTTTCGTTTTCTTCCCCGTTGTTTGTACAGCCTTCCTGAGGTCTGTGTATACAACGCTTCTTAAATTGTTTCTTATTTGCTTGTCAGGTTTTTCCTTGCATTTTGAAATGACAATAAATTAAGTGCTTAGAACTACAAAAATGCAGTGTAATTTATTATCCTTGAGGTCAGGACAATCAGTTGTTGTTGATTGAGTTCCAGTTTAGATTTTCAGTGATGGGCTTTCTAAAATTTCTTCTTTAATAATGGCTACATCTAATACTTTCTACATTCTTTGGGCTATACTTCATAATGTCTGATTGATTTATGAAAATGTGCGTATTATGAAATGAAAATAGAAATTTACTCAGCAAACTCTCACTCTATAAACTTGAAAATGCAGAAGTTTTGCCTGGATTGGTACAAAAAATTGGGAAGAGCCCTCTCATCAATTTAAAAAGAGTGTGTTAAGTATAAGCAAGTGGACAGGCCAGTTGATTTCATATGAAATATGAGCCAGATTTCCAGCTGAAGTCAATTCAGTGAACTTGGGAAAAGATGATACTTTTCAAATTTTCTCACTACAATCTGCAGTGCTGTGATTGTTAGAAGGTCAGGTTTTTTTCTATGAAATTAAGCACAGATTTAGTGGTTGTATGGGAATTGCTGAATCATGGCCTGAACATCTGATTGACCACCTGAGCAGATGAGTCAGCTGTGGGAGCACAGGTGAAGGCAATTCAGCTATGTGACTGGAAGGGGTGGAGCCTGACTCCACCACTCCTAGACCCCATTTAAGGGCTGACCCCCTCTGGGGGAAGAATCTTTCTGGCGATTGCTCCTTTTGAAGTCTCTCAGCAAGCTTGGGTTGTAGGTAAGCTTTTTATTCATTTCTGACTATACCTATCTAATATGGTAGCCTTTCCAGCCTATCTTCTCTGTATTCTTATTGATGATTATTCATCTATACCTTTACTGGTTATACAGTGGTTAAAGCAGTTTTGAAATTCAGGGAAGAAAGGAAAAATAGGGAAAGCCTGGCTGAAATGTAGTGTTTCTCAAACTTCACTGATGTAGTAGTGGTAGTAATAATAATGTATTGTACCTCAGGAAATTCCATGTCTTTTTGCCTCTTTTCTCACTCCCCTCTTCTCTCCTTCCATTTCCCTCTCCCTTCCATTTATTTATTTATCTAAATTTCCCACTGAATAAACAATGTACTATGATTTTGTGTGCAAAGTTTATGTGCTGTAGTTTGGAGACCATTGCTATAATGGCATGTCCGTTGCTGATAAACTTTTACTGTAAGTACTTTTACTTAAAGGTTTCTCTCTTTGCATGGACTAAATCTACTTTCCACTGTATTTGGAGTGTAGTATTCTTACTGGAAAAAGAATATAGTGGAAAAAATTGGCGCTTCTAGTGTTAATGTAACTTTATGCTTCTGTGTAGCCTCTTAAGCTCCTAAATTATTTTAACTATAGTACAAATGAAGGGCAAGGTGACTTAGAACACAGATATGAGAAATTATTTACATGTGGAAGGATCTTGTAGAAGATGCCTTAACTTGTCTTTGTAGGTGAAATGTGTAGCCTCAGCAGTAAAGAGCTGACTAGAAGTTTCCTGCATTATTCAACAGCTGTGAAGGGGATGATACTTCTTATCCTGGTCCTTCTAGTTATTTGAACAACTTCTTTGTCAACTGGCATTTTTTAAATTGATTTATCCACAGAAGTAATTCCATTTTAAAGTCTTCTTTCTTTGGGTAGTCTTTTAAGATTTTGAATAACTGTCTCTAATATGTAGTTTTAGGGTGGTTTTCTTCTATCCTGAATTTGTTGAGACTGATCTTGTCAAAGTACTGATTTCTTTTTTTTTTCCCCTACCAAACTCATTATTCTGTTCTCTGCTAAAACTTTTAAAGTGTGTGTGTGTCAGTCTACGATTCACTTTCACCACTTCTCAATTAATTAGAAGACATTACTAGAGCTTATGGTCGCACATTTTTGAGTGACTTAGTCTTGTCTGTTATAGCACTACTCATTTATTATTTTTTTTTTAATTTTTGCTTTTTAAAAAAAACTTTCGTACTGTTTTCATGTCAGAGCTGAAATGGTGGTATTTCCAGGGCCAAGTTTCTTTCAGCGTACCTATATTAATGCTCTTCTCCTCTTTATTTTATTTTAAAAACTGTTAGCTATGAAGGTGATAAGGTCAGTATACCCAATCTGCATTCTTATACAATGCTTAGATTTTTAACAATTTCTTTAATTAGTTAGACTAGTAATTTTTTAGAATTTTCTTAACCTGCCTAAAAATATAAGTCTTACAAAGGAAGATCCCTCTTCTTTATTAAAATTAATAACAAACAGCAGTTAGCAGAAAAAATTGCACTCTCCCATATGAAGTTGTTGCATGGGAATATGACATCATAAGAAAAGATAAGGAGTGCACTGTAGATATAGCAATATTTGTCCACAACTAAGTTCTGCTTTTCATATAATCTTGTCCTCTACAAGCAGAGGAGAACTACATGGTACAAAAATATAATAACAAAGAAATAATAGTACAGATTATAGCATGAAAAAATGCAAATTCTCCTAACTATAGCTGTCTGTTGTTTAGATTTTCCTATGAAAAGGAAATTGGATAAGTTATCTGTATTTGTAAACTTATAAATTCGCGTATCCACATGGTCATATTAATATTAAGGAATGGTTGATTTGAAAATTTCATGTTGCAGTGAGAATTATGGTATCAACAGTACTTCTAATTTTCACATTTAATATTGTAACTGTTAGACCTCAGTAGATATTTAAATTATTCATGTCCAGAAAGAACAATTCATCAGAATGCCCTTACATCAGAGGTTGTAAGATTTCAAGCATTGTCATTATGTTAATTCACTAAGAAGCATTTCACTAAAGTCCATCTTTTAAAAAGACATCAAGTAACTGTAATTTCTTTCAGTAATTTGTTCCATTAATTAATTAGATCAGTTTTTAAAGTTTCTTTTTGTTTCCTACTGTTCTTCCTTCTCAGTTTGATGTTGTATCTAAATAGATGAAGACTTCTATTGCTCCTCCTTCTACTTCTCCAGAGTTTAAATCAGTGTGTGTATTATCTTTTTCAAAAATATTGACAGAGGTATGCAGTATTTTACATCTATTGTTTTCTATGGTTACAAATCATCATACCACTTTTTCTAATAGCTTTTAGGGGTGGTAATTTGTGGGGTAAACAAGATGCTCTAAGACATTTAGAATCATAATTATGAAATCTGATAGTTTTAATCAGTTTTTAGTCTAATAAGAGCCCTGTGGTTTGAGAAATGTGACATGGTGAAAAAGGTATCATAGTTCAAAGACATCCTCTGCTTCCTTAATGGCATATTTTGGTGGGTGGACCAATTGCTTGCTGAGTCCCCATATAGTTGCTTACTCACTTCCAACCAGCAGAGTGGGGAAGAGAAATAGAAACGTAAAAGTGAGGAAAAAATCCTAAGTCTTGATAGTTTTATGAGGAAAAGAGCAATCACTCGTGACCTCCCACCAGCAAACTGATGCCCAGCCAGACTCTGAGCAACAAATACTGTGAAGAATACTCACCAGCTGTATTGCTGAGCATTACATTTATATGGGATGGGATTTTTCTTTGGTCACTTGGGGCAGCTCTCCAATCTCTTTCCCACCCCTGGTGTACTCCTTGAGGGGGCAGAGTAAGAAGTAGAGAGGGCCTTCTCTACTATGTAAGCACTGTTCAGCAGTAGCTAAAACATTAGTGTATTTTGGTCACAAATGTAAAACTCAGCACCATGCAGGCTGCTATGAAAAAAATGAACTCCATTCCTGTCAGACCCAGTACACAAATTTAAAGTCAATAGGAAAAAATATCAGTACCACAGAAGATTGATGTTCTTAAAGTCTTTCACTTCTATTCTAGATAAATATCTTTGAATAGTTTATGAAACAGAAAATTGCACCCATTCATTTAGGTGTTGCAAAAGTAGCAAGAAATAACACTTTAGCCAGGAATTGAGGACATTTCTGAGAAGAAGCATCTGAAAGTGTAAAATCCTCTATTATAACAATTCTGCTGCAATAAAGATATACAGATGTGCCTGTGAAAGCCCAGCAACCAGATTTCAAAGGTGTCACCAAGTGTATGGTTTTCATAATAAGTTTAATAGAAGGTAGGGATTTAGCTGTCAGAACATTTAACAAAGGAAAAAAAGCTAATCAGATATTCACACAATCTGGGGAATTTAGAGATGACATTAAGAAAAATATTTTAAATCACGTAGTAGAACAGTGATTTGAACATAATCAGACACCGTGCTCTGCAATGCTGTATTTAGAACCCTTTTTGATGTTCAAGACATGCTGCATGAGGAAAGAGGTAAATAGAGGGTTCTTTTTCTTGAGGTGAATATTAATCTGAAGGGATTTGATGATTAGGTTCATGTGACTATCAAAGAAAGCTTTTCTAGGAGAATTACTGTTGCTTATCTGAGGTGATTTACCTTTGAGATTCCACTCCCATGTTTTGTTTAAGAACACTTCTTAGAATGGTAAAGGCTTTCTTAAAGTGTGTGTCTCTGACTGCCAATGTGCAAGTAATCTGGCACATGCCTAGGTTTTTGTTTTTCCTCAGTATTTCCTGTTAAAGAGGCAAAAATCTTAATTTTTGTGTGTATATGACCTTAAAACTCGAGCTGTGGCTGAGTCCTTATTGGATGGATGCAGGTTTACCAGTGCATGTTCTATCTGTAATCGTGTCCTCCTTTTTGTGCAGTATTCTAGTTAGTATTCATTTGGTTTTGTGTGAAACATCTAATTACAGATTCCATAGAGGAAAGCTATTGGTAAAAAGTAGTCATATTCTTATTTGGATGTTGCAAACACATTGGGGCTCATTTGTGCTTGCCACTGTGTGTTCACAGATCTAAAGCATTCATACCCTAAACAATGAGATATAATTATCTGTAAATTTAAAAAAAAAAAACCTCACTTCTAAGCAAATGTATACAATGGAGGATTATAAACATGTTTGAATGGTTCAATACAGAACAGTTATGTTTAAATAGTCATCTGTTTAAAAAAAAAAAAAAAAAAAAAAAAAACAATAGAAGTATACTCTAAACTGCTTAACCAAAAGCAATTTGTTCTGTTTTAATGTACTATGGTAGCAAGTCTGAACTTTATGATAGTAATGTTGTATATATGGCTTAAATTATTTTTCCCTTCGTATTTAGTTTAGGTGATGTATACAAATATGTTCCTAATAAATGCAAAACTTTCTGTCCATAACTGAAATCATTATTATAGGATATTTGCTAAGCAGAAACATAGTTACTACTGGGTTTGTAGCAGGGTGACCTCTTAAGTAAGATGTCAGGCTGAGAGTTTATCATCTCATTGAAAGGTACCTGCTTTAGCTCTTCTATGGTTCTGTGAGTAGTGAGGCTGTTTCTATTTCTTGTCTGCTGATTTCCCCTCTGCCTTCACATACCAAATATACTCCTTTCTTATTTTTCTGTAAAGCTGTTTATTTTGTTTTCTTAGTATACTGACTTGTAATGTATCTTGTCTATCACATGTAATTCAACCATAACACACAAATGAGTTTGATTATTTTTCAGTGCATGTTTCATCTTATGTTGTAAAAGAAGGCATAGAGTGGCAGTAGCAGTATTTAGATTTTTCTGTTGTTTCTCAATCTAAATGTGAAAAGCAGTGTAGGTAGTGGAGCTCTGTAAGCATCTCTTTGCCTCAAACAGACAAAATGTATGCTAAACTTGATACTGTTTTTTCTAAAATGCATTGGCTGGAAGTTAAAATAGATAAGAATACTACACACAGGCTACATATTTCTGTTCTCTGCGCATACTGAATAGCTTTTAAGTCACTGCAAATTTCACCTTCATATCATGGTTTAACAAAAGGAGGAGTACGGAAAAATGTATGATTTAGTGAAAATTAACTTTCTTGCCTTTTCTGTAGGAAAAAGGAGATAATTTCAGAGGGGAAACATACTTGACTTGGAAAACAGTATAATTCTCTTAAAAATTGCATAGGATATATTTTCAGCTGTGTTGAGTTACAGAATTTTTACTGTTTCTGCCAGCATGTAAGAACTCTGAAATTCAAAAATTAATTCATATCCATTCCAAATTAAATATAATATTGTTTCTGATACAGTTCAACATTCACTGTGCACAAGAATGTAGCTATAAAGCATATCAAACTGAATATTGCCTTCATTGCAAAATCGTGAAAAAGAGAGGAAAATGGAAGAAAAGCAATATTTATGGAAATACCAGCCGCATAGTGAAAATCTTTCTTTGAACCAGTGTATTTTTAGAGACTATACTGACCTCATGGGAACTGCTCCTTGGAATTCCTATGTGCATACGAAATGCTCTCATAAATGCTTAAGTAGTTGATAAATATCAAGGTTTTCTGAAAATCATTCTCTCCGAATTGTACAAAGGGTACAAAATGTTGGTTTTTTTCCGAAGGAAAAAGATAAAAGTGGCAGCAGCAAAAGACGCTTTCGTGTTGTTGCTTTTTCTTGTATGCTATGTTCAGTAATTGAGTGAAACTCTTGACAAACTCCTGCTTTCATCATCTTTAGTGACAGTGGCAATTATGTAATAAAAACCCTCTCAAGGGTTTGCAGTAGTCTGACCTTGTACTTTAAGCCTTTACTTAGAATTAGAAGAGAAAGCATTTAAACAAAAATTGAACAGTACTTTTGAACATTTTACTGATGTTTGGAAAAATTGCCTTAATTTGAAGTTACCGGAAAGCGAACTATTTATCAAGAAATCTGCAAGTTTGAGTAGTCTTCCAAGCCTCTTTTAAATACTGAAATGTAGGCATCGTACCCGTTGAAAATTACAGTAAATCATTTACATTCTGATGGTGCTTTAAAGTATAGGACATTGCATGGGATTTCACAGTTGTAAGGATGGAAAACATTGTATATAGTTTTCTTCTCTGCAGCAGTTCTCACTAAGTGGATCTTGATACAGTAGTTAGGACCAGCTTGTTTGGGGCATAACTAAAAAAACTGTGGGGCTCTACTTCCCAGAATTTTTTACCTCTTGAGTGTAAGTACTTCATCTAGTGGCTGGGAACTCTGCATGTGGCAGGGGGTTTGGAAGTTCCCACCCAAGCCATTCTATGATTCTATCATTCTATTGTTTGTTTTTGACATTGGCCAGGAAGGACTCTATTGACACTTCCTGGAATCTCCATGTTAGTTGTAGTCCTCAAGGGCTTAACACATCTGGTTTGTTTTTTTTCTTTGTAGTTATAGATTTTTCTTCCTGCTTTGCCTGGGTCCATTTATTTTCATTTGTCTGTATTTAATCTTCTGTTTAAAAAAAAAAAATAAAAAAATCCATGTTCTACCAGCTTCATGAGTGATATGTGCTTCTCTGTCCATAAAGTCATGCCAAAAACTCAAGTTAACATATGCTATGACCATATTGCAAGCTAAAAGAGGGTCAAGAAGCAGTAATAGTGTCATGCATACTCCTTGACTTCCTTGCTGCTTTGCAGTGGTCCAACTTTCTGTCCCTGAGACAAATCTTCCACAAATTGAGATTTGGGGTGAGATTCTGGTCCTTCTATTCTTAGCTGTAAACAATGGAGTGGTAAACCATAGGCTGAGACTATTGAAAACATTATCCAGCTGAAAACTTGATGCCACAGAAATTCTTCTCAGTTTTGCTCTCCCTACCTGTTTCTAAGTTTCTAGTATAATGCTTGAGCTTGAAACCTCTTCTGTGAGGAGTAGTTAACAATTTTAAAGTGTACAGCAATTGTCAGTCCAAAATGTAAAGAATTGAATACTACAGATTTAAGAAGATGCATGTTACATAGTAGTTTGCACATGACTTAATACATTTTCCCTGCAAAGGGATTCAACCAAGTATGGAGCCCTTTACCACATAGATTATGCATTTATGCAAACAGTTATAGCAGAATTGGAAACTGTTCACATAATTTTAATAAGCTACTTCATAAAGTGGAAAATAGGCAGTTTGTAGATATGTTTATTGACTGCTAATAAGGAAATTGAATTCTTAAGAATTACAACTATGGAGAGAAAAAAACTGTAGAAAATCCAGGCATTTATGAATATTAATTATAACTACATTTCAGATTTAAGAGAATAATACTCCTCTATTTTATTTAATGAAAAGAAACCCTCTTGAGGAATTTAAAATGTGTTATGTGACCTGTGGGGGGGAAAAAAATTGAAAGGTCACAAGTGCTTTGAGATGTGGAATAACATTCTAGATGTAGAATGCAGATGCTCAATCTGGCTTTTTGTGTTGTTAAGACAAGTGTATATCCTTTTAGTAAACAGAAGTGGATAGTCTCACTTGGCAAAATGGTACTTAATCTTTCTGGAGCTTTCTGGAGGCTTGACCATTCTGTGTATTTTAGAAACAACCAAATCTTTTCTACTGGATTTGCTAAGGCAAGATGGAGGGGTAGATAACCTGCCTCTGGGTATCTTACTACTGGGGAAGGATCACATTAACCCATCTGTTTAAAACATACAAACAAAGGCTCTTAAACATGTCTATCACCAAATGGAACAAATACATATAATTTAACTAATAGCAGTTATTTCAAAAGTTCTTGGAATTTGATTTGCAATGTTAAAAAATGGTCACATTACATAGAAAATGAATGAATGTTATTGGGCACAATAGCTAGGTAACGTGATATGCTAAATATCATCACCTTGTTCAATAACTTCTCATTCTCTGCTAGTACTTTTTATCAGTTTTTCCATACAATAAAGAGTACTCTGAAATTCTTAATTTTATTTTATGAAAAGCTCAGACGTTTTCTTTTGCCTCTCAGCTAACTATATATGTTCCTTGTATTTGCTTCCAACTAGGAAGTGATATAGTGGTAAGCATTGGACATGTAACTTACACCATAAAATTTGACTATTACTGTTCAGCTTACTGTAGCAGTGTGTACTCACATTTGGGTTTTAGCATGCTGGAAGCACACTAATAATTTTACATCCAAGTAGTTTAAAAGGCTGATGGAGTTCATTTGTACCAGCATAACTAAGGAGATTGCTTGGTTCCCTTTTTCAAGTAGGATAGCTAGGGGGATTGACTTCAGCTCTCTGATTCTTGCCATGATGATTAAGGGAATTTTTTTAAACACCTCATTTCATGTTGTATAGCTACTCTAAAAGGATTAGTTTTGGATTGCACTTTCACGTAGGAAAGCTAAGGGGATTAGCTTTAGCTTTTCGTTCTGTGACACAGTAACTTGGGGCAGTTGCTTTCGCTGCTCATGTGGTTGCATCAAAAGTTTTCTTGCCTTTGCTGTTCTTATTTCAGTTTCTTTCTGTCTGTTCATACTACTCAAAGTTATTTTACTTTGTTCAACCTTTCTGCCCTCCAATCAGAAAGCATATAGCCCATAATGAATGTTTATTGATAAGATGAAGTTCATGAGAAGTAGTGAAATTACATGTGTTTTTGATTACTTCATTAAAGCTCAGCAGTTACTATTTCTTTAGATAAAGAATTGCCATAGTGAGTCATACTGCTGGTTCATCTAATATACTGTCTGATGTCTGACAGTGATCATGAGTTTCAGCAGTAGATGATGGACTCGGACTATTAACACTACCTGTTGGAGTGCATCTGAAGCAGAGATTTAGGACCAAATCCAGTAAAGGTATCAACTGAGTAACAAATGGTATAGCCAAGCTAGTGTGGCACCAGATCCAAGACAGCTGACACTCTGAAGGCTATGATTTTTTTTTTTTTATTTCGAGAGCAAGAATGTAGACTCAAGTGCTGTCAGAAACTCTCCTTACATTTCTTGCACAGGATTGCTTTTGTGAATATAACAGTTCCAGTTAAACTAGCTCTAAGCTCTTCATTATGCAGTTAGCACAAATTAGTATTTCCAAACATAGAAACAAATGAGATGTCTGTATGTAAATTCAAAATAGGTACTTTGTGTGCAGCTGAATAATTTATGTCTATACTATTAAATAAATCAAGATCTGTGCACTGGCCTTGAAGACAG
>PPHD01003057.1:0-33011 GCA_002909625.1 Bambusicola thoracicus
AGGGAATTTTGCTTTGCCGTGTCAAAAATGTTACCGACTGAAGGATCTGTATGAATTTCAGTAATGCTGCTCTTGGGACTTGAAAGGCGAATTGAGTGGAACATACAGCTCTGGCTGAGCATCAGGAGTGGTTTCTGGGAAGCATGTGTTTTCTCAGCATCAAAATAGTGTTTTTATTTTGCAGGCAAGTTGGTACGGGTGTGAAAATGCTGAGGAGGTGACAATGAAATTCAAGTGTATAAATAAATAGTACCTTATGCCTAAATATTAAAGATAAACATGATCTTAAGACTCCAGTATTCTGTTTAGATCATCATCTTGTTCAAAAATAGTGAGCACTCCACGTGGGGATGTCTGTCTTATTCCAGTGGAAGTGGCAATGATGTCTATTATTATTCTAGTAGCTCTAAACCAGAAAAAAAGACAGCGTGTAATTCAGCCAGTGTTGTTCTAGCTAGTTTAACAGGTCGATCAGCATTTAAATGTAACTAATAAAAAGAGCTTCAGATACTGCTGGATTGCTTTGCTTATTCTAGTGATAATATAAAGGGAATGAATGACGTTGCTAATGCTTTACAGGCTGTTTTTATTGGAGGAGGACTCCAACTGGAACATTCACTTTAGGTCACTGTATTAAAAAAAATAAAGCGATTCTAAACTATGAAGTATATTTTGGGGGCAATCTATGTGAAATGCTTACTTACGACTCTTTTTCTCTGTTTGTTTTTAAGACGAGCAAAAATCAAATTAAAGTAGATCTTGTAGATGAGAATTTTACAGAATTAAGAGGAGAAATAGCAGGACCTCCGGATACACCGTATGAAGGCAAGTAAAGCTTTTATCTATAGTCACTGTACACTTCACGTGTCTTAAGATGCTTTGTTTGTAAAATTAATTAACAGCATAAAAATTAAGAGCTACGTGTTTTAAAATGTTTAGTTTTCTTAAATAGAAAGATGTTTTTAAGCAGTTTAACACGTTGCCTGGTGCACCTGTTGTACAGCAGGACAGACTGTCCAGTATGAAATGCACAGGTGTAAACTGTGCGGTACAATTGGTACAATGCTGGCTTTGTTCAGCGTTAATAGTTTTAGACATCTTAGCCATGTAGCATCAAGAAAGTAAGTTTTAGTCTGTTATAACTTGACATGTATTTCTGTGGTCAAATGTGGTCGTTCAAAAATGTACTGTTACTCTGTCTGAAGAGAATGCCATTGCAACTTAAATTTGGGCTAAGTTTATACTGGAGTGGGGGACTCTATTGGACAACGTGTCTACAGCTGTCTTCAAAAATTGCCTTACTGACTTTTTAGTGTAGTAAAGCCAATAGCAGTAACCACACACTTCAAGTAATCACCCATTTCTTCAGTTTGGAAAGAAGGAAGTAATTTAATACGTACTAAAAACCAAACAAAAAGCCTTAGAAGCGAATGGAGGACGCATGATTAAAGATACCAAATAACGCAGTAGCGCCTACAACTGTGGACACCCTTATCTGTGCATGGCAAATGTGAAGCTGATGGAAACGCTTTCTATTAAAATTCCTCGATGATAAATGATGGTGGTTTTTAAAAGGTTTTTTAGTTACTTCTAAATGATGTATTACCAAAAGTTCTATTTCATTGGGATTTTTAGCTAAACTTGCAGTAAACAAAAATGTCTCAAGGAATGCTGCAGAGAAATTGTTTTGATGAAAACTTAATCAGTTTTCCAAGTTTTCAGTTGCTTTAATTTCGTGCCTCAGGGCCAAGATTGGGATTTGAGTATTGTTCAGATATGTGCTGTTTATCAGTGGTCTGAAAGATACATTCTTATCAATGGGGAAAATACCTGAAAGCTGTGTTGTAGGTATAGATGTCCGTCCACTCAGCGCTGTTGGCTACTGCTGGAAATCTAACTGTCATGGTGTCACAGAGAAGCTCCCTTGGAGCTGCTTCTCAGGGCTGACAGCTGCTGGTGCAGTAGCACAGAGTAAGGGAGGTCTCTCCAGCACTCCCCCAACTGGGGGCCAGTGAAAGAGGAGGAAACAAACCAATAAAGGGTGGGGAATATTGGCAGAAGTGAAGGTGCCTAAAGCTGAGGAGAAAAGAAATGAATCTGGAAGGGAGGGAGCAGAAAAGTGGAAGCGTCTTGTCTGTAGTGGTGGGGATGTTCTCCTCCAGAACCCCAGCTCTGGAGTTCCTCTGTCAAAGCAAATAACAGCAGTTCTGCCCTGTCTCCCATGTCTCCATACCCTCCTCTCATCAGTCACCAGTGTTTAGCTGACAGAAGGTAATAGTTGGGAAGAAGATAATTTCTTCAGGTTGTAACGTGCCTTCAATTTGGAAGAACTGCACTGCAGACATGAATGCACTGTCCTGGTAAACCTACGTGGAGGTTGATACTTCTGCTTAGTTCAGCAATTTTTTTGAAAATATAGTTGGTGCTGTAAAACCAGTCTTACTTATAAGATGCTAAGATTGCAAGTATTTGGTTACTAGGAAGTATCTCAGTTATTTTTGTTTGGAAAATGGCCTGAGAGCTGTTCCAATGAAAGATGTATCAGTGTGTCACAAAACTTAAGAGCTTTACATCAGTTCATGAGGAGGCTAGAAAAGGTTTCAATGCACGTCTGTGGAAGTGGATGCTGTGTTACGCTGGGCAATTCCAGCTGGACCAACATTTCAGAAGCGGAGCACTGTGTTCATACATTCAGTGTGTCTGGCTAATGGAAACTGGCAGTGTGTTTAGTGCTAAACTTCTGATGGGAAGTGCAGGCATAGTTGCATACGTGCTAATGAGTACATTTAATGATGTGGATGAAAGGATATACTGGATATCCTGTTTTGAGGAGAAGTAGGGCAGAACTATTACGTATACTTATTGTGGCAGGAAAATAATGTGGCCATACGCTTACTCGAATCTGCAAGGTGAATACACCAAGAGGCAAAATTAAAGTTTCCAGCAGACCAAATTCTGGCATTTCCTGACGTTTGAGTTCTTCAAATGCTAATATTTCTGTAACGTAGCTTTATGCATTTATTCCCTTATGTAGTTACAGATGGCTTGCCAGCGTGCGTAGTTTATACTTTATGACTAAAGGGGAAATGCATGCTGCATAATTGCTGACTGATTTCATGTCATCTACAGTCTGAACAATACAACACGTACTTTATGGGGAGAAGCTAACTAACATGGCCATTCAAGTCAGACCTTTCCCTGATACAGGAGGGAGTTTTTAAGGCTGATGTGAAGTAAAAGAACAATAATATTTATAACTGACCTCAGCTGATGAGGTACCTGAAAACAAACTGCTGCTACAGAGTTCTTTTGTAGGCCGTACTGGGATGTTAATTGGTCTCGGTATGACTGAGAGGAGGAATGCAGTCTATTCTTGACAGATGTACAGTTCTTGTTTTTCTGCAAGTGTTGTCAACTCGTACCGATCAATTCTCAGAATATTACTGGACCCAACTGCCACTGAAGCAGTGCTGCTTTCTACTTCACAACACTCATTTGAAGAAAGGACCTTCAAAAGTCTGTTAGCAGCCGCTCTTTTGCTTGAATTCAAGAACTTGTCAATAGTTTTTACACACTGTAATAAAGATTAATTTCAAGCCAGGTTTGCATGTGAACCACAGTTAGTGAAGGAATGTCTGACTGTAAATTCCACAGGAAAGGTTATTAAAACTTAGTCTAATTCTATCAAGAGATGGACTTTCCAAGAAGACTGCAGAAGGAATGTGCTTCCATTAGCAGTTAATTTGATCTCATGTATTAAATGCTGGAAAAAGATCATACAAATGTGTACTCCCTTTTTCTAAAATGAAGAAAACAGCAGAAATGTTAGCATTTTAAACTTACTATTGAGGAAATGAAGTTAATGACTGCCCAGACTTGTTTATTCTGTCTTCAAATCCATGGATTTAACTGTAAACTTCAGTGCACAACAACTGTGCTTAATAAGCAACATTGCCAGCTTACTGGTCCCTGCCGTTCTAAAGTCTTTTGGAGTTGTACATCCCAGCTGGAAAAATCTGGCAGCCAAGCAGTCCATTGTGGAGAAGGCTGTAAGAGTCTGTCTTTTACAGGCACCGTCTTAATGGCATGCAGGAGAAATGGTTATATCCAAGGCTTGGATTTCTTACGTTGTGTCACAAAGTGACGAAGTCATACAGGGACCGATGATTTTAGTAATCCAGGAACAGTGTAATTCTGTCTCTTGGAAAAAATTGCTGCTCATTCAAACAGAAGAAAAAGCGGACTTAAGTGTCTGTAGTTGATGTAAGCTTTAAGTGTCTCCAAAAATAACTTGCCCATGCTATCCTGTAAGCAAAGGCAAGCAGTCAGTTCAGAAATGATGGTAATTTGGGGCTTATTAGCCCTGGTATATTTTCTGCTGAACCATTTGGAGTTACTGTAGAATTAATAGAGGGAACCGCATTTGTAGTAGGCACTGTAAAATATCAGCAGATACAGTACACTTGAAACTGGCAATGACTGTATTACAGTGAATTACATTTAAGACAGTGAGATGTTGGTACCTTCCAATGTGTATTTTTGGCCCAGGTAAAAAGATGCCATGGACTTGAACTGTTCAGCGTTCCTTGAAGTTTATTTGTTGGGTTTTTTTGTACGTAGACCTATATAGAGAGTACTTGAGATCTGTTTTTGTATTGGACTTTAGATAATGGAACATAGGAATTCTAAAAAAAAAAAAAAAAAAAAAAAAAGGTATGTTTAATGGTGGGAAAGGTTTCTTTCAGAGAGAACAGTGGTAGAATGAGGGGGAGAATTAGCATGTGAGGAGCAATGCTTTCAGTTTCTATAAAAGCCAAGTGTCTAAATTGGTGTGTGTGTCTTGCTATGCTCTGTTCTTTTCATCGTTAAAATGATGCCACTGCTTCCTGGCAAGTAAGCATGAGTAGGCAGAGATGGTTTGAGGTGGAAAGCTTGAATGTTTAGATAATGATATAGTAACGGGCAGATGAAAACAAAATATGTATAGAGAAGGTCAGTAGAGAGTTCCGTGTTCCAGATTCATGCTATCCTTTATTACATGCTGTAATTCTACAAACAATATTAATAGTCCTTGTATTTGGAAGTACTGAATTGCAATGGAATTGTAAATGCTATCTTCAGACAGTAATGTAGAACATAATGGGAACAGCACTGGATCCTCCTCTTCATTTTCCAAAGCATGGTAGCTTTGATGGTGTTGGTTGAATGTTCTCAGGTCTAGAAAGCTTAAGCGAAATAAACTTCAACAACGGGGGGCTGGGCAGGGGATCTGATTAGTAGTTAATAGGCAACAGAAAAGAGTCAACATAACATTCCGTGTTCACCCCGGTCACTCCTGTGGCCTTTTGTTTCATTTGATGTCTGTTTTGGGAGACTGATTTATATTTGAGTACATTTTGCTTACATAGAATGGAGAAATTATAATTTTGGAAATAACTACAGGTGAATGTACACAGTAATGTAACTAAGGAATATAGATTCTGATTTGCATAAGTTGATACGGCCTTATTAGATATCACTAACATTCATTTACGTATACAGTATATGAAATCTAGAAGTACCTTCTAGGTCATGCTTACCAAGAAGTTTAAATTGCTGGAAAACATGAGCCTTTAGAAGCCTAAGTTTTGCTGACATAAGATTAAGCTAAATTAATATTCAGTTTTGACTTCTAATTTGTTTTTGTTTTCTGAAGGTGGGAGATATCAGCTAGAGATAAAAATTCCAGAAACATATCCATTTAATCCTCCTAAGGTAAGAGCAACATTTTTCTTGGTAAAACAATTGGCCTAACAAGTGATTTTTGATCATTCTTAGTTATTTGCTTATGTACCCATTTGCTTTGTAGTACCCATCTTCCTCTTTTGATTCTCCTACAGACAGAGACTGAAACTGCCTTTTCAGGGTAGAAATCATGCAGGATGTATAACCGTATCCAACCAGAAATACACTGATTATTCTTCAGAGTACAAATTGATAAATTCTGGGCAGTGGTTTATTGACCATCTTGTAATGTCTTCTTGGCAAGATTCAGTTTTCCTGATGTGGAGAATATTGATTTCTGCCTGCCGCACCTTGGAATTGCTGAAGAAATGCTGTAATAGATAATTGTTTGTTCTTTTAATTCTTTAAACCCCATAAACTATATTTGGTAAAGTCTTAGGTTTAACCTTCCAAGTTTTCTGTTAATAATTAAATACGACTAGAACTGCAGTTATTTTATGACCTAAGGACCAATAGAAATAGCGGGGTTTTACTGCAGTTTTTCTGAAGGAGTGCATAAAATGTGTGCCCAACCATGGGAGATGCGAAAAGTGTGTTGAATTTACTTGTATGCTCCTGCAGCTTGCTGCCCTTCACTTTTACCACATCTTTCTTGTGTCTTTCTGGTATTTTCAATTTGTGACTTTGCTTCCATCTCAAACAGTGCTCAGAATAGCGTTTACTCCAGCTGTGTGCAGCTGCAGTTGTATATTCCTGTAGTCTCGCTTGGTCCCTTCTTCAGTGGCTTATGATAAGCTAGCAGACTCCAGCATTGTCTTACAGCTGTCTCACAGCTTCTTGATTGGCTTCCTGTTTAAGTTTGAAAGATGTCTTTGGCTAAGAATGAGTTGTGATTATTTTCACCCCGGTATGTAATAATGGGAAGGGACTGGGAAAGAGGAGGAGGGGAGCGGTGTCAGTAGCACTTAGCTCTTGTCCTTTGAGTGACTTCCTTGGGTCTGGAATGAAAGACAGTAATTTCTTGTTACTGAAATGTCTGTTGGGTTTCAGTTCTTTCATCTGCATGTGTTCTGCTGGGAGCTAAAAATAAGAAGGGCTGAAACCAGTCGTAGGTCCTGAAAGATAAGTCTATGGACCGTGGTTTAATTGCTGCTTTAGGGCTTGATGCTCATTTCTAAAGCTTATAGATGACTGTTAGAAACTCAATGCACTGTAGCATAGTACTGCTTATTCTGGAGTAGATGGTCTTGAATTGGAGGCCTTTTGGCTTGTATCTGGCCCTGCCTTTCATCTGAAAGATTTCTTTATCTTGTTCAGAATGTAGTTTGACAGCCATTGTTAGCTTGCATTCTCTGTGAGAAAATACTCAATATTTACATGTTGCCTTGTGGTGGGTTTTTTGTGTTTTACGGTTACAGAGTTGAGGTAGTTAATAAGAGGCTCAGCAGATGTGGGCTCTTAGTTTCTGTCCTGGAAAGCAGAACTATTATGGTCTCAGCTATTCAAACACTGATTGTTTTGGTTTTATTATAGTCCCGTGTGTACGGTGTTTTGCTGTAGGACTTGGCCAACAATCTGTTGGCTGTACTGATTTGCTTGCAGGTCAGGGGCAAAAGTTGAAAGTGAGTCTGTGCCGTTCATAAAATGATTGGCACGAGTCTGGAGTGAGGAAGTGGAGATGGAAACACTGAAACAGGTCAGAGCTGTCATAAGGCAGTTAAAAGCAACTGAAGAGGTTTGAAGAAAATTTGGTGGGCATCCATGGGTTTGCATACATTCCTTTCAGAGGACAGTTTTTATAGGAAAATGCTGATTCCAACTTTCTCAGCGTCTTTCAATAGATCACTTTTATGTATGCTTCACGAGTGTGAATGCACTTTAGTGTTAAAATACGGACATGATTGGTAAGTGAGTGCTGCGACTAGGTCTTTCCAACAGCAAAGAAAAAGAATTCTAATTTAGTCAGGTTTGGGTTTGTTGAAGGTCGTTGTTCCAATGGATGGCAGGACTGGGTGTATGTGAAAATATAGCATCCACCAAGGAAGCTGTTTTGACGCTGCGGTAGCTACCAGCAATTCAGCTGAGCTGTGAGGTCCTGTGCCTGCATGTAGGGTTCAGGAATCTACCTTAATTGAGCAGACTTTCCAGCATTTCAGCTGACTTCTGACAGTGCTGAAGATCTGTGTCTGCTTTTCACTATGTGCTTGTGTTTAAACACTGGTACGACTGGAGGATATTTCTGAGTGGCTTTGTGTGATGTGGGGATGTGCCCATGTGACAGTATATGGGAAAACAGCTGGGGGATGATTTTGGCGTACTCAATGGAGCAGTAGTCTGTTTCTGAATAAAGCAAGGCTGTATGGAACAAATGGGCTTGAAAACTTGAGGCCTCTTGGAAAAGGTCATGCCACAGTCTTAGCTCTGTTTTTAGTTTGATCTTTCCTAAATCAATACTGCTTCATAATATTAGAAATGGTACATTTTAAATATGTTTCCTTCATATACTGCATGTAATAACCATTTCATTTTAAAATTTTTCTTGTGTTTTAGGTGCGGTTTATCACCAAAATATGGCATCCTAATATTAGCTCAGTTACTGGGGCCATTTGTTTGGATATTCTGAAAGATCAATGGTAAGATTCCATATAGGCTTAAATGTGCAAAAATGGAGTGTACCAGTGTCCTGGATGGAAGGCAGCAGCTCGTGTTGCTTTTCAATTTGCGTTTGTAATTTCATATGCTCTTAAAGCTTAAAGTATTTCAGTACAGTATTTTATAATGAAATGGTTGGGAAGTTACTTTGGGAAGTATTGGGTAGATATTAACTGATGAATGAGCTTTTTCACAGATCAGGGTGTATGTTTCACCGCTGATGTTTTTTAGCTCTTCTCCAGTAGCAAGGACTGCCTTCTGAGCTTTGTCTTTTCAGAGATGAAAGCAGAAAAAATAAGTACTTCGTTTTGATTTTTGGTTTATACTTTCAAATAAAATCCATTCTGAGAGAGCTAAAACAATGCGTGGAGTACAGCTGGGCATCTGGGAGTGTAAAAGGTAACAGGCGGACAATAGGAAGGGGAGAAGAGAGCGCCATACTGATTCTGTCTCAGTTATGGTTGATAATACTTATGGTTTGAACCTCTGAACTTTTGCCTTTTAGCTGCTGGTCAGTTGCTGACTGATTATTTGTCGCTGTTAATTTAAAAAGTTTTAATAGCCCAAACCCTTGGAATAAATCTGTCCAAACAGTAAGAGATGAACTCACTGTACGCTTTTTTCCCCAAGTGATAAAATCTTCAAGCAGTATGAAATGCGTGCACCGATTGTATCGTTGTTCTGATACCCAATGGAAAAAAAAGATGAATTTCCCTCTTACACGTCTGTCCCAAAGAAATGGGACTGCAATTCCCAGCTATATAATACCACTGTCTAATTCACATAAGCTTCAAACGTGTATAACTTCCACAGCTTCATCAAGACCAGTATTGGCCAAGCTGGAGAAACTCTAGAGCAGAAAGTTTGAGTTCAGGTCTTACAGCTGACACATGGAATATATACTTCTATTTTCACACGGTGAGAAGTTTTGCAGTGCATGTGGCAAAGTATGGTATAAATTAGTGAAATGAATTGTAAGAAGCATGCATAATTATTACTTGTTGTCTTCTTTTTTCGGAGCTGCTTGGTTTTTCTTACGATCTTGCAGCACTTTGGCTATATTTTAGGCAATAGAATCTTTCAGCATACACAGTGCATTGTGTAACTTATGTAGCTAAAGCCCGGTACTTTGATGTCGGCACCATCCCCTGCAGTTGTACTGGAGATTAATGGCTCTTCAGCTGTGCAAGTGCAGTTTCCTGAGTGATCATAAGGCAGATCGGTGCAAAGGTGTCAGGCAGAGAGCTGGCAGGCTGGTTTCTCTGCTGGAGGTATTTTCTTTGGTTGGTTGGTTTTTGGCTTTGGCAAAATAACAAACTTTAGGGGATTTTTTTAACAGGGATCCTTTCACCGATTTGAACATAAGCCTCACTGGGAGAGCAGGTTCCTTTCATTTGAGACAAGGTTTACATAGTGAGTATGTGGGAAGTATATATTTCTAGAAGCAAAGGTGGTTAACAGGGGACCTTCATCGCGGTGTCTTTAATACTGGCCTTGGAAGAACTTATTCAGAACGCTGAAGTTCAGGGTCTTGGTTTTTTTTCCTTCCATCGTTTGCTACTCTTTTATTCCCTGTCTGGTTGCATTACTCACAGTACCAAGGCTGTGACTTTGAGTATCTTCAAGGCTAAATCTTTCTGTACTGAAACTCCTAACGACCTTTTTTGTTTTTTTTTTTTAATGACATCTGCCATTTTCTATTGAAAACTTTGAGGAAGGAGTCCTTAGCAGAAGTCTTCCTTATTTATCATATTTAGAAATAAAACCAAAAGCCTATTAACAATGTTTTTTTTTTAACAAATGTTTAGTTATCTTCATATTACTTCACTATATTCCTGAATTAGCGTTTCCTGCAAAGAAGGATGGGTGTTCCTGTCTTTATATCAGCAGGCTGGGGTTCAGGAGACCATGTTTTTGTTTCCATTCCTGGAACAGGTCTTCTGTTCTCTTTCAGCAATGCCAAGACTTGAAAAATGCTCACAATTCAGTCTTATTCCAAAGCTGCTGCTTTGGGAGTTGAGCAGTTAATAGCTTTCAGGTGAGTTTCTGGCCTTTTCAGTTGCTGATAAAACTTTAAAAACAAACAAATGGAAAAACAATAACAATGAAAGCCTAAAATATCAAAGCCAATGGACAACCATTGAGGCCCAAAGAAATAATGAACTGAAATCTGGAAAGGAAGGAGAGGAGATTTGACTTTGTGTTCCTGTAATCTTTGGAAGTTAAAGCTTGCACAGATCTATTAATCTACATCTGCCAGTAAAGAGAATGGTCTTACCTTCCCTCACCAAGATGTGTTCAAAATGGGGATGTTTCAAGATCTTGCCTTATGTGTATTTAAACTGTCTGGCATCACACCACTTGTGTATTGCTGATAACGCAATGATAATGCTCATACATGTGGTGAATGCAAATACAACTATTATCATGTATTTGTACAGTTAAAACATCTCTCCCCTAACTCACCCAACCCATGATAACAGTTTTCTATTCCAATGAGCATGGTTGAGATATTGTTATGCATATTGGCAGGAGCCTTTATCAGCTCGCAAAATAATGCCTTCAGATGATTTAATGAGTTTAATGAAATTTTCTCCACAATATATGCTTGATGCTGACATTCTCTGCAGCTGTGGATTTTTGTGTTTAGATGTGTAAATACCTGTTATGCCAGTTTGTTTGCTACACTACTCTTGTTTACCAGCAGAATTAAAATGGGGATATGATTTTATAGAAAGAATACTACTTACACTGGTCTGATCTGACTCTTTTGTGGTTTCACTTAATGTAGCTTGCATTTATCTTCCAGGCTAGTATTCTATCCCTGAATTTTATTCCTAAATATAAATTGTATCCAATGCTTTCATCTGAAACCCGAGAGCTACGTTATTTGAAAGCTGTTTTGCGTGAATCCCTTGAGCAGTGATTTCTCAAGCAGACGTGTTGTGGCTGTGTACGTGGCTACAAAAGACTTCGAGCTGTTATGGTTTTGACAAGTGAGATAAAAATGAATTATAAGAATGTTTTTTTGGTAGTGGCTGTACTGGAGCGTTCAACCTTCAGTTTTAGTTGATGAGCAAAATCATTATAAGAGATAATATAACTTTAATAGGTACATAAGCAACAGCCAGCAAGCAGTCATCTTGGGCATCTAAATGTGCTGGGGTTTGCTCAGTTTGTTGGAGGGACACTAAGTCTTTTCAGAGCTGTGAAAAAATAGGCAGAGAATATTAACACTGCTTGAAGGAACTCTGCAGTAAGCCTGCTGCTTCCCCCCATCCCAATGTCAATGTCACTCCACCCAGTCTTGTATTTCTCCTCTAAATAGTGACTGTACAACAGGCTTCCACTCAAAGGCCTCATTCATTGCTTCTCTCCTTCCAAATTCTGTTAACCCCTGGTACAAATTCCTGGATCTTTTCTCTTGGATTAACAAGTTTAGTTATTCTACAAATTGAATAAATATTGCAGATTATTTAATAGTAATAATAATAATAATGAATGTTTCCAGTAGCCATGCCTGGTTGACAGACTGGAACAGCAATCTGCTGGCTGCAGCTGTTCCTGTTGTTCTGCTGGGTTGCCTCTCAGAGGTGGAGTACCAGAGAGACTGTTTTCAAAGAGGAACGTAGATAACAAAAAAAAAATCTTCCATAATAGAAAATTACTTGGCCTTTAAAGATGAAGTGGGGAGAGGGAGAGTGCTTCGTAATCCTCTTAGGACTCTTTCAGCTCATCAAAAGGTAGATTTCTTACCTCAGGCATGCTGAGCGCAACTGGGTTGGCATGCTTTTCAATATCATCATTGTATTCACCCCCAACTAAGGCTGCTTATTTTTAATGGAAATGCCCCCAAGGTGTTAAACAACAACAAAAAAGTGCACGTTTGTATATCCATCAGCATTCGGATTGGCTCCAGGTTTTCCTTAGCAGAGTGCTTCCCTGCACTACCCCTGTGTGTTTGCCAAGCGCCATGCCACCAGGAGGCCTGCTTGGGGGATAGGAGTTGCAAGGTGGGGATTATAGTTTTAACTTCTCATTTCCCACCCGTTTTATGGATTCCAAGACAGCAAGTCTGCCTAGAGGCTTAGGAGCACTTTGGGATAGGGTCAAAGGTTATACTGAAGTCCAAGAGGTCCAGAAGTCAGTAGTGTGAGATGAGGTACAAGGCAAATAGAAGACTGGGGTGCAAGAGGCATCATGTAACTGCCTGCTTGTTATTTATAATAGGTAAGACTTCAGGTGGATTTGTGTACCTGCTTTGAGCACTGTATTCCAGGAAAGATGGGAACCATAGGATAAACCCAGAGTAAATAACAGGAATGATGACCTAAGCAAATATGACCTATGAAAGATGAGCCACTTCAGCATGCCAATCAGCAAATGCAGTGAGGCATCAAAGTAGATTTTCCAAGAAACTTGTGAGGCAAAGATATCAGACAGAAGTCTGTCAGTGATAGAATACTCTGAGGAGGGGAGGGTGTTAAAATCCAAATTGCAGCTTCCACTGCTAAAGGGAATTGCTTGAACTCGATGATAGGTTGGGTTATAAATCCATACCTAGAAATGAGCTTCAGGTGTAAGAAGAGTTCAAAGTATTTTGTTCAAAATTGTGTTCCTGAAAAATAGGCTGCTGCTGAACACTGGCGAATGTGGAAACCCTTTTTCTTTTGGAAGTTGGTTTTAAAGAAAATCCTCAACTTTTCTCGCAGCACATTCCTGTCCGGCTTCTGGGGAGGTGATGCTGGGTGTGTGTTCCTGTTTGTTTGTTCTGTGCCACTCGGCCTGCTTTTCTCCAGAGCTGATGATGACACTCGTTTCTGCTTTTTGCTAATGAGGAACGGGTCCTGCTGCTTTTTCTGGTGTCTGTGAATGCAGTTCTGAGCAGTCCTCTCTGCTCACTTTATTCTCCCAGAAGTAGGTAATAGGAAGAAAAAAGATGGCTTTTCTTTTTTTTTTTCTCAAGGAAATTGGAGAATGAGAATCTATTTTTAGCCGTCCTTCCAACTTCTTCTGGGAATCTTAATTTGCTTCTGAAAAAATTAAATCTCATCTACATAGAAAATAAAAAGACTTTTGGCCTTCTGATCAGGAAAGCTAATTCATGTCCTGAAGGTAGAAACTGTTACTTGAGTATATGGTAGTTACAGTAAATGTCAGATATTTTTTAACCTTTAACCACAAACCTGATCTCCTTTCCATTAAAAAACAAAAGTGTGTGTATATATATGTATGCTATTAAAAGCTAAAACTGTAGCTGGTTTTCTTTTATAACTTAAGAATATTTCTTCAGGTGCTGTGTCAAATGAAGGCTGTCTTATGCATGAGCTGAAGAGGCCATTTTGAGGAATGAAAGTAAATTGTAAATTGCATTTTAAAACCTCTTAACATATATAGCTAACCCAGTCGTGTCTTTAATTTTTAGAGTGAGTTCTGAGAGTTATCAGCCATCTTTATATCCATACAAATGAAGCATTTGTTTTTGTTACTCATCTTGAAATTGGAGTGTCAGAAGTTCAGGTCCCAAGGTGCTCCATATCAGTCTACAAACAACAGATTTGGAAAGCCAAAGCCAGCAGGAGCTCTGTTTCTCCATGGCACCTCTTGTCCTCAGTAGTGCCCCTGCCGAGCTATTCTTTCTGCTCCTAGAAGGTACAGTGTAAATGAAAGTAAGTTGCTTGTAGAAGCAGCATGCGTGGTCAGAACTCCATTCACGAGTTCTGTCCAGTTTAAATAATGGCAGTATTTTCAGACACCTGAAGTAGGATTTCTGTGAGACAAAGTTTGGAACAGCTTTTTTTGGTGACAGTGTAATTACAGTGTCAGTTACAGCTGATAGATGTTCATGTGAAGTGTCTCTCCCCAAAACAAATAATCCTAGACAGTGTATTAAAACAACGTAACTGAGAGAAAAGGACCTTGGGTTAATAGCACGTGTAGTGGCTGTGGTAGCTTCTGAAATTCCTTGCAATAAGATAGAAGTGGTTACATCCATCTGAGCTTAGAATGGTGAGAAGGTTTGGTGGTCTGTTGGCACCTGGGTGCCAGAGAAGTCAAAACATTGCATCAAGAGTCCTTTAACACTAGCAGTCATACTGTGGGTTGTGCCAGCGGTGTGTTTTGGGCAGGTGAATTTCCAAATGGTCTCAGTTAGAGATGGCAGCGAAGAGGAAGTCTGTAAGAGTAAAACAGCACAGGTGCATGTAAAGCAAAAATACTTCAATTCTGGTATGCAGGGTCTTTATTCTGGTGTGTGTGACTTAGGTATGGAAAAGCAAGATGGTGTGCATTCAGAGTTCACTGAGTTAGCTGGGATCTCATTGTGCAGCTGAGGCTGCGTTTCAGTAACTAGGTGTTCTTATTGGATTAAGCATCCTTCTAGTTAATCCCCAGCTTTGTCATTTAAAGAAGCGTTCGGCTGGGAAGCTGAAATACTTGATCTTAAATTTAACTAGAGGGGAATCTTAAATTCTGAAAAAATTACTGTTTAGATCCTATGAGTAGGTTTGGAGGAGAAGAACTATTCGTTACTGCAGTTCTGATTTCTTAGAATACAGATCTAAAAGCATTAGGGATCTTCAGTTTTTTGGGTTATGTTTTGAAGAGTTCAGTCTACGAAGCTGAGTGCTTGAGGGGACTTGAAGCTGATGCAGCAGTTGGAATGAGACAATGTGTGCTAATTAATCTCTATCACGTGGGATGCTTCTTCTCACTTGCATTTTGATGTGGAACGTCACACTGTGAAATCTCAGTGATTATCAAGTTGTGGTTTTTTTAAGTTAACTTTCTAGGAAAAATATTTAAGAATTTGACATAATTAGGGAAGATGCTTAATTTGACTGGTGAGCAGCATAGGAGGAAACCCATACGTGCGTACAGCTAGGAATATAATACTCAGGTGTCACAAATGTACCTCTGACACACTACCAGCATAGGTGCGCTCTGCCATACCTCCTGACAGTGCGTCAGTACTGGAAAATGGCCAAGTTTCCTAAGTCTGACACTGGAAATACAAAAAGAAACAGACAGCAATTCTATCTGGACCAAGTGATGAAATTCCTCTCTACCCATTCTAGCAAACTCACTGCATTTACTTCCAGCCTTCTGGAAAAGGAGAAGCTACTTTCTGTTAATCGATACTTGTGTTGATTGTGCTTGTTTCACAACGTTCCTTTAGCACTTACTGTAACTGTCTAACTCAAATCTAAGATGTTGCGTTTTCCCACTTGCACTGCCTCAATACTTGTAAAAGGTTAAATAGTTTTGTGTATTACCTTGAAGATCTGACTGTGCCAGCAGTGCATCAACTGAGTCTGCTGAACCGCTCGGCACAGCGGGGTCCTGAAGTGGTTGCCAATGTATGCCAGCTGAAATGGTAGATCAAAGGTGGTGTTCATGATCAAAATCTATTGGAACTGTACATTTGAAATGTTACGACTCTACAGATTAGTGTGCGAATAATGATTTCATACCTCTTTTGAGTGGTGATTGACTTTAGATACGTGCCTGGTTTTCCCTTTCAAAAGTGATTGAAGTCTCTTATTCTTGATAGACGTTGAGATGAAGGTAAATGACGCACTCTTAGGAGATGAACAGTTTGAACTTCAGGGCCGTATTGTCTTCAACAAACTTCTTTCAGAGAGGTGGTCAAATGCCTTCAGAGCACCATTGTTTCTACAGAAATGTTTTCTTACGCTGTCTGGAATTCTATCCCAGCTGAACCCAGGGCGCCTGGTTAAAACTGCCAGCAGTATCATGTTGAAATGAGAGGAAGTTGAGAGAGTACCTTCAGTTGCATGCTTGTGTAACTGACCAACCTTTTTTTTGTTGTGGTAGTGATTCACTGTGTAAATTGTTAACTTTTTTCGGGGAAAAGAGGTAATGTAAAGTGATGCAATGCAAAAGATGTTAAATGTGTAAAATTCCTTATCTGGTATAAGAATTTTCAATATAGGGCACTGTTTCTGTATATGCTATTTTGCTATGAAGAATGCCAGCAGAGGGAGCATGCGTTGGCTGACAGTTCGGTACCCAGAGTTTGAGTGAGGTGCTGTTACAGGTAGTAAGGAAGGACAACACAAACTTCAAGCTACCTTTTTTTTGAGCAAGTGAATTGAATTCTGTTCTGTGGGTAAGACCAATTGTGTAGGTCAGGGGTTCTTTTCCAGATACTTAAAGCACTGTTAATGACCAAGTCCCCATTTAAAAGCTCACTTCAATTAAACTGTGTTTTAATACCTCTAAACTGTACCAGTTCAAGATCCTAACTTCTAGATTTAAAAGATCTCTGTATATTCTCATATCCTCTGTTTTATGACTATAGCAGCAGAGATGTCTATAGGTGTGGGATTTGGCAAAGTCACTTTCAAACTTTAATTTCAGGGCAGCAGCAATGACTCTAAGAACAGTGTTGTTATCTCTGCAAGCATTGCTGGCAGCTGCAGAACCAGACGATCCACAAGACGCAGTAGTGGCAAACCAGGTAAGAGGCTCAGTTGGCTGAATTGCTGACATTTCTGTAACCTTCATTAACTTGAACTGAGTTGGGAACCTTGGGTACAATAAAGACTTTTTCAATCATCTATTTGGAGACTGCTTTACAGTAGGTGTGAGTTACTACAGTGTTTTGTTCTTTACTCTCTGAAGTAAACAGCAGTTACTCTGCAGTGTGAAAAGATGTATTTTTTTGTTGTCTTCCATATTTAGCTTTTAAGAAATGTCAGGAGAAAAGGCACAGTAAAATGGATTCCAATATAACTTTCCTCTTAAAATCTAAGATTTATGTAAACATTTGTTTTTATACTAAAGCAAGTTATAACCTGGTGTTTGTTGGATTTGAATTGGCTTGTAGCTCCTCTTCTAGATTAGTATGAATACTGCTGAGTGTTGATTTGTTAAATACAAAAATCTTAGGATTAAATGCTACAAGTCACTACTCAGGAGACGCATTTAATCTAAATGGAGCATTCCGTATTTTACCTTTGCAAGTACTCAGGTTAACTATTTTAGTCTAGTTGAATACGTATTAATAGAATTCTAATGTAATCAGCAAGGTTTGTTCTTCTTCAGACAGTAGCAACAATTTATAAAAAATAATAGCTGGTGCCATTTAAGATGTTGATTGAAGATAGGAACAATCTTTCCATGCCTTTAATCGTTTGACAGTTGTCAGCAAAATCCCAAGTATGCATGTGTTTTTCCTTTTTTCTTTGGGGGGAAAGGAGAGAGAGAGAAAGAGAGAGAGAAGGCTTTGCTTTGCAGTTGACTGATAATAAGGATATATTTCAGTAACAAAAAAAAACTCAAGCAAGTAAAAAGTTCTTCCAGCATCAATCTCATCTATATCTCCTGTAAGTCAGCACACTCCAGGAAAGGGTAAGAAGTGTGTACTCCTTTCTCCTTTAGTCTATGTGGGATGATAGTTAATCAGTCTGTCAAAGCTGTCTGGTTTTAGAAGGAAATGTGGAGAACAGAGGAAGGCCATTCTGTCTCATTGGTGGAAAGGCTGCTTTATGTTTTCCTTTTTCACAAAGAACAAAAATGGAGCTTCCTATTCTGGCTGCTGAAAGTAGGATTCCCATTCAAAATTCCAGCAATCTCATAGAAACACTTCAGCTGGAGGTTGTTTTCTCCCAGACAGAAAACTTCATGAAACTCCCTGGACTCTGAATTGCAGTTTTCCAGGTGGCCTTTCAGGTGCCTTTGGGGATGTGCCTGGTGGGACTGTGGCATGGCTGGTGTGGGGAAGATTCAGTTTCTCCCCTGCAGATATCTCCATGAAGGGCCAATCTGCTGTGCTAGCAGGTTGGCCTTTAGTTACACACATGTATGTAAGTAGAAAGTTGATATAATCCCTTTGAGAGAGGTGAAGGTAAACATCCAGTTCTTCCACATACGGTGCACGGTCTTTGGTTTCCCAGGTCACCTGTCTTGTCCCATCCTGTCCTTCCCCTCTACTATACCAAAAAATTTTCTTGAAAAGAAAACCTGAACAGGAATTATTTATCCCGCATGCTCATTCTTTGTTTTACTTTGCTAATTTACGTAATTATTTGTTAAATGAGGTACAAGGTAGTATTTTCCTACATGTGTTTCAGCCGAATCTCAGGGAGAACACGGTGTTCTACTCCTGCTCAGATAATGGCAGTGTTTTCAGGTACCTGCCATCTTCAGACACTGTCCGGTGCCAAAACTACTTCATCATACTTGACTGGTTGCAGCTGGTTCTTAAGCACAGCAGCATAATTGACTGATTCCCAATACAGAGACATCAGTAAGAGGTGTTTGTGTGCTTCTCAATTCAGTGAGAAGCCAGATTATTTACAGATACCTAGGTAAAGGAGTTTTATTTATAGAACACTGAAAGCTAGTTCTGAATAAAAGGCAGTTATGCAAACATGACTTCAATCCTTTCACTTCAGCTGGTTGCTTATTAGGTCTGTCAGTGTTTTCAAATCCATGAAAAATAAAAAAAAAAAAAGGATTTCTTAAGACAGTAGAAAAACAGAGTGGTTTGGGATGTAACTGACGCTACCCTTACTGCTTCCTCACTTGTTTAGTTGTAAATATTAAAAATGTATTAGAGACCACTGTTTATGTAAGAGTTATTTCTACGCGTAGATTATCTTCTCTCTTTGTTTTAACACCATTAATAGTCAGTGACTGTGTGGGGTTCTTCGTGGGGAGCAGAATTAGCAGGAGGTGTACACAGCTCATGGTGCAGTCGAATTGGGGGCTGTGCCATAGGAAAGGTAAAATGAAATGTAAATAGTACTCACTGAGACAGTACTTTGCAGATATGATTGTTCAGAGGTACGGATAAAATACTTGGAATGACAATTGGTTGTGTTTGTGTCCTTAAAATGACTCTAAAATTGTGCATTTTCCAGTATCTTGTCTCATCACGTCATATAATTCGTGTTAAAATTAACTATATAGGTAAGGATGGGAAAACATTTTCAAGAGGAAGGAGTAAGGGGAAAAAGTATTCTTTTAACAAAGGCAGTGCATGGTTATGGAGATTGAAAACTTGATTTTCTAGATGAAAGTTGCAGGAACAGGAAGCTATCATCTTGCTTTGCTGTATACAGTTCATGACAGATGACCCACTTTCCTGGCTTTTGAGTTCCTGGCACAGGCCAAAAGCTCTCACTATGGTCGTTCTGTTATATTTGCTGAAAATCTTGCTAGTGACAAGATTGGTGCAACATAACATTATGCAGTGTGTCTAAACATTATTGTCTGATTAACAACAGCTTGCAGAGTTGCAATTTCCTAGTTTCTGGCACATTCACCTGTTTTTTTCAGCCCTTTATGTATGCTGCCCTTACATCCGTATTTTGAGTAGGAGGCTATGTGGTAAAAGTCAGCCCTCCCTGAAAAACTGCACAAGTTCTTGCTTTACAAAACCAGACATAATTTTAGTGGTGAGAGAAATACGCAGAAGTACAGCATGATGAATACATTCAGCAGTTGCTAACAGAGGAGTAGCTCATGCTTTGCTGAATAGAAGCGTTTGGTAGCAGTGCTAAATATAGCTGCTGTACTCCTTCCTGGTCAGTGCAGTCGAGCGGTATAGGACTGTACACACACCTGTAGTGTGTCACTTAACATAAAGGCAAACACGTTCAATTAAATGCTTGCTGAGGCTTTAGCTATGTGTAATGCTCACCTCCAAGTGTTGTTTCAAAAACTTGAGTGGGATCAGTGTGAGATAGGGTTGAAAAGTGTTGAAGATGTTAGAGAGAAGTACAGAATGGAACCTGCCATATCGTTGTACTCTTTGGTTGGATTGCGGAGTTGACTTAACTTCCCATTCTCCCCTCTCTTTCTTTTGTATAGTACAAACAAAATCCAGAAATGTTTAAACAGACAGCTCGACTTTGGGCACATGTGTATGCTGGAGCACCGGTTTCTAGTCCAGAATACACCAGAAAAATAGAAAACCTTTGTGCTATGGGCTTTGATAGGGTAAGTATATACGTGAGGTCTGTTCCGCCCCAGGCTGTTCTATGATACGCAACTTGAATGTTTTTCAGTTGGGGTGGGGCAAGCATATATGTGGCAATATAGGGAGCCATTCGGATGTTAAAATAAAACTCACTATTTCTGTTCAATTTGGAGGTTCAGTCATATGGTTTAGCTACAGTTGGAGTTCTGAGATGCCTCGTTATTGGTAAATCCGGAGTTCCCCTCGCCTTTTTTGAAATAATCTCTCTGAAAATGCTTAGTTAAGACTTGGGTGAAAAACGAATGTATGAACTGATAAATCTGCAAACGTCTCATTTCATTTCTCAGTCGCAGGCTCACGCACCAAAAACGTTACTGTTTACCTGTTTGTTTTCTCGTTGCAGAATGCAGTAATAGTGGCCTTGTCTTCAAAATCATGGGATGTAGAGACTGCAACAGAATTACTCCTGAGTAACTGAACCATGTAGAGAGCTGCTTCGGTTGTCCAGCTTGCCCCTTCTGGAGGAGCATCACCATCTGTTATTTTTAGGATTCTATATAGATTCTCTTTTAAAACTGGCACTCTTGCCTGATGATGCTATCTAGGCACTATTGGAGACTGAAAAACCGCTCTGTAAATAAAGCTAATTAAACGTCTGTGTAAATTTAAAAAGGGGAAATACTTTAATTTTTTTCTTACTAAATATTGTAAAAATTCTTTGAGCTCAGCTAAAATAATGGGGGAAAAACATGCCTACTTTCGTGTTTAGCAGTGTGACGAAAACTAGCAGGAACTTTCTTCAGGATTTTGATTTAGTAATTCAGAAAGCCACATTTTTGAGTGTTAGTCATCAAAATTGTTGGTGCGGCTCATCACAGCTATCTTACTGTTCTTAACATGGATCCTTTGTGCCTGTGGATTGACCTATATTTGCATGCTTGTACTTAATAGACGTATTAGGTAGGGTCGCTGAAGAGAGCACCATTTAAATACTCGAGTGTTCTTGTACCTATTTTCCTGAAAGGCTTAAAAGGACTTACCCAAAGTTCCAAATGGTGACCTATTCAGAACCTTTTTCTTCGTAGCTTATTAATTGGGAAGCCGGATTCTCTTCTCCCTTACGTCATACAGCTAAGAATCCTCCCTAGAATATTCTTCATTCTGTTGGTATTGTGTGCCATGTATGGTAGTCTAGGCTCGCCTATGAAGAACATATTTTGAATTATCAATGATTTTCATTCATCGTATTTTCTACACACCTGATAAGGGTTTAGTATGCCTTGATATAGCACAAGAATGGAGCTGGTTTTCTTTCCTTTTTTTTTCTTTTTGTCTTAAGTGGATGTAAAATGTTCTTCCGTATATCTTGGATAATATGACTTCACTGGATTTGAAGGAGAAAGAAGCTAATTCTCTGGCATACTGAGAATTATATTTTCTTTTGAGTACTTGATATGATGCAATCAGCTGTTTTTGCAGCAGTTTTCTAGCTTTATTTTGGGCTTCGGTTTAAGGATTGCTTTCCAGGTACTTGAAAACTCATCCTTGCTCGCGTTTTTCTCTAGTTGACACATGGAGGCTGTGTTGGTGTTTTTACTGTACATACTTCAAATGCACATAGAAGTTTGTTCTCAATTTAGCTTTCTTTTGGCTTGATGTTTCTGATAAACGAGAACTGAAACTTACCTTGGCTTGTACATACAGTCAGTCGTCTTATTCGTATTAAAATGACATTTCATCCTGAGTGCAAAAGCTTGAAAATTATTAGTTTTGCAACTTCAAACACTAGTACATCTATTTAAAGAGAACTGTAATGTCTTTATGAATATGATGCTAACTTTTGAGAATATATCTGACAAGGAAGTTCAGAGAAATCCTGAGAATAGAGTGGGGACTGTCAGTGCAGTACCACGCAAGTCGTTTGTCCACAACCGTCTCTTTTCCTGAGCAGTGTATGACTGGGGGTGGGCTGGGGAGGTCCATGTCTGGTTGGGATTTTTCTTGGACTATGAAGCACAGGCTGAAATAGTTTCACCCTTTGTAGAGGCTTGTTTATAAGTCGTACCGGATGAGATCAGGAGCGCTGTACCTGAATGTCCGGAGCGCAGTTGTTGTGGAACAGAACCACAAAATAGAGCTGTACAGACCTCACTGTTCGGGGATGTGCTCTGAACTCTTCTGTCCCATGTGTCCAGGCTTAAAATATTTTGGGGCACAGACAGTAAATACTTCTAACTCATATCAGTGCAATACTAAATGCATTTGCTTAGTCTTCTACGTACTGCTTTTTGAGGTGTAGTCGGTGATGACTTCTCTTGGATTTTCTTGAGTTAGTGTAAATCATTCTCAAAGATGCCAAAGGAAACAAATTGCTTTGTCTTTCTTTGTATTTATTTATTTTTTTAAACAAGAAGCTGCTACTGTTCAGCTGGTTTGCAAGGTGAGAACCAGGGGCGGTAGGAAACTGGCAAAACGCCACTTGTGTTAACCTCAAATTGCTGTCTTCTCTGTTGCACAGGGTAAGAACTTGATTACATCAACGCCTTTGTTGTTGTTGTGTTGTTTTATCCTGGTGGTAATTATAAATTGCTGACTACTTTCCCTTGCTCTTCGCTGCTATTCGTCAAAAGAAGGAATTCTGAAATCACTGTCAAGGGATATAAAACTTCTGTTATGGGCTTCTGAATGTGTCTTTGGATGAGATTGCTCTCCTAAGAACTGGAGGCACTGGAAGCACATGTCTGGAGATGCCCGGATTTCCTGAACTGTGCATCAAGGAAGATGGGGAGGCAAGAAGAGTGGAAGTGGTTTTGAGGTGGTCATGGTCACCACTGAAACAACACCCCATTAAGTTTTATTTCTCTTGTGAAGTTACCTCATTTTTGTCTCCATAGAAGAATGCTTGTCTTCTCCTTTCCCCTTACATGTAGGTGTTGGACGCTGTTTTTTGCCCTCCATCCCCACATGCTTTACAGCAGAGATAGATACCTTGATGCTAGCTCAGGTGCTGCCAGAGGGCAACTTCTCAAGGCCCGAGCTGGAAGGAGAGATGACCAACATTGAGACATCGGTGGGCTGAAGTTCTTGAGTTCTGATGTTAGTTCTTTATAAGGAGTGGTTTTGTTCTTCTGGATAGTTATCAGAGTTGAATATAGGAATAAGGTTGTGCAAGGTTAGTTCAAGTGCAGCTGGGGCTGAGCCCCAGGGAATGTACTGTCAGCATTCAGCTCGCTGAGTTTGTACAAAATGCAGTTCTGTTATCTGTGTGAGCACTGCCATGTTCTGAGCCCTATGCGTTTGCCAACGCAGAGCTGCCATGCAGGTTGCTCTGCTGCAGGCTTGGGCCGCACATTTTCTTCTTGCTTAGAACAGTGATGTTAAATGTGGGGACAGTCGCTTGCAGAGTACAAATAAATCTTGTATTGTCTTCCTTCAGTATTTAAGAAAACAGCTTGAAACAGTTACTCTGAAGTCCAGATGGCCCAGTTTTTCTAAACAAGGTGTTGCTAATGGAGCGTACAGATTTCCAGAGCATCAGATCTCACTGCTCAGTGCTTTAATGTGCATCTGGCGAAGTGGTTGGTGGGGAACCAGCAGCTCCTATCTCATCCACTTCCTCAAAAAGCAAAGTGTAATTTTGCATAGAGATAAAGGAACGTCCCTTTGTGTTGCCAAAAGTCTCTGTTTTCCTGTGAGTGCCAAACTATCTCTGGCCTCTGCTCCCCCTTGCCAAACTCATGCTTTCTCCATCGTGTCTGTGAAGGAGCTGTGCTCCCGCTGTGACCGACTGGGACCTTTTGGACAAAACTCAGTGATGGATCCTTCCAGAAAGTTGTGGCACGCGGTGCTACTCCTGCGTGTTCCAAACTTCCCTTCTGCAGCAGAATGAATGCCAAGCCAGCGGCGCCAGAACTGGGTGTGAGTGAGCAGCTTTCTGGTGAGGCTCGTGCCAGCTGCTGGGCACTGTGCTGTGCCTGGCCCAGGACTTAGCTGTGGAGCTGGGTGCTAATGGGCTGGGAACATCATCTGTCTTCTCCTTTCATATTAAAAAAATAAGAGTTAAATAGGCAGGATTTAACCTGGTGATACCATGCCTGTAGTGGGTGGTGTGGGTAACAAACATTCAAACTATGCACATTTAAGCTTAACAGCTGTGAATCAGGCTGGGGGCTGGAAAGCCTATGGAGTGTTGATTTAATGGGAGGGGGAAAATCAAACCTGAAACATAATTTCAAGGAAGAGTTCTTGTTTACTGCACCTGTTGATGTGAAGCATTCTGTTTTCAGAGCGAAGGGAAAAAGCTTGACTGTGTGTGTCCCTTGCTTCCTTCCTAAATACCAACAAAACCTAGCTTAGGGTTGGAGGCTTGCCCAGAGGGGAAAAAGGATAACCCAGTTGAGCAGTGTTAGTTTTGTTTCATGTCTGCTTATGAGCAGCCTCAGGGTCAGGTGTCCTGTCCTGCCCTGCCCTATTTGTTGATGGCAGAAGTTGCTCCAAAGCATCTGGAGGAGCATAGCTGCTCATTTGTGATGTGCTCTGTAGGACTTGATGAGCTGAGAACACCTTGCGTTATGCCAGCTATTGCATCGCCCAGCTGCCTTGGGTTTTGGCTGAGAAGGCCACGTAGGTGGTTTTGCTGTGAACTGTCCTCGTTTTCCAGGCAGAGCCTTTTCCTATGGCTGGATGGAGGGGCAGCCTCTTCTTCCCTCTTGTTCATTTTCTCATCTATTCCAAAGC
Source organism: Bambusicola thoracicus (assembly GCA_002909625.1). Lineage (NCBI taxonomy): Eukaryota > Metazoa > Chordata > Aves > Galliformes > Phasianidae > Bambusicola > Bambusicola thoracicus. The sequence goes on from PPHD01003057.1 coordinate 25,064, forward strand.
CATCAGTGGCCACATGTAGCTCAGCTCGCTTTTCTGCTGGTGCTGCATCCTCAGGTGGTTTCCCTCATCAGCCCCGCTGTCCTCAATGCGTTTTGCTTCTTGCTCAGTTATTCCAGCTGCAGTGCTCTGTAGTAGCAACTCTCATCTTTTCAGATCTGCTCTCATTCAGCAGACTCTCAGAACCCCTTTGTGCTGCACTGTGATGTTCCTTCTCTGCTGTTACCTGCTTTGTAGGCATCAAACTCGCTGGCCGGCTGCTTATGGCGCTGAGCCTTTCCTTGCTGGTGTCGGCTGGGAGCCGTGACTCTACAGCTGAGGAAACGTACTGTGAAAATGCTGTACCTGCCCACTGCTGGTGCTGGGGGGAGATGCTGGAGGAGGCCGCCCTCATAATGCTGATGTCAGCTGTGGAAGAACCCCACGTTTCACTTTTCCATCTGAAATTACGACTTTTCTTAAAAACAAAAAACCAATCCCTAAAAAGTAGATGAAAAAGTCTGATAAAAGCGATGGTAGGAGGTGGGCTTCTGAGCATCAGCCTGCCTGGCACCGAGGGGGGGGGCGGAATGCAGCATCAGTGTTTTTTGTCTGGAAAATAAAAGCGACACAAACACTTTTGTACACAAATGATTTTTTAAATAAACACACATTTGAAAAGATGTTGATTTTTTTTCACTGGGAATGCTTAATAAATGCATGTTTCCCTGAAAGCAGTTTTCATTTTGTTTCTGGTGGTTGAGATGGTTCTCATGTCCCCCCTTGCACTGCAGGGAGAGCGGCCGGGCCCTGTCCTGAAGCTCATGGAAGAGTGAGGGAGAAACTGTGTTAAGTTTGATGTGTGTATTGAAAGCGTGCATCATGTTGGCTAAGGCTGCCTCAGAGCGCACACAGTGTCTCCTTTACAAAAAGAAAAGTGGCATAGGCTGTCTGGAGAGGAAGAAGGCTTTGTTTTTCATTGCTGCTGATCTTGTCGTTGCGCATTTAGAAGTACGGTGTGCCGTATGAACTGTAGCACCTCCCACCCAGCTCTGTCCTGCTGCTGGGGGAGGGCTCGGGTAGAGGCTGTGGCCGTTGTCTGCCTGGGCTGTGCTGGTGGGCTTGGGTCAGTGGTTGCTGAATGGAATAGGGTGGTGTGAAAGCTGCCTTCTACCCAGCAGGAGCGGGGAGCTGAGAGGATGCTTGATGAAATGCCAACCCTGAGCTGGGCTTGCGGGCTGTGCGCAGTGTGGCAGTGCGATGGCGTTGCTGTGCGGTGCGATGGTGTGACCATGAAGAGGGGCTTTGATCTGTGATGGCAGCTGTGTTGTATGGTTCAGTTCTCCTGTATTTAACTTTGTGTTTCGGTAGCTGTAACGCTGACAAACTTTAGCCCTCAGCTGGGTAACTCTGGTAATGCCTATGCAGCAAGTCCAGGAATTAACATTGTTTTAAGGGCAAGTTTGGGGCTGGAGCACCCATGTCTGGTATAATGTCAAATAAATTACATTGTTTCACTTAGTGGCTGATTTGTGGTGAAATACATGAGGTTTTTAGGTGGGTTTTAGCCGAGTGAAGAACAAATGCAGAGCAGCTGGAAGCGTGAGGGAGAACTGAGAGCTACGGTGGAGGAGGGGGAGAAGCGGCTCACAGTGCAATCCACCTACAGCAGGGCAGGAGGAGGACGATGCTGGCAAGCACCCTGTTTGCCCTGCCCAGCTCCATTCCTCTCTGCATCACTGCCAGAGCAGCTTTGCTGCTGGGCTGGGAGAGGCGTTACTGCAGCGTGTTAAACAGGGGAGTGAGGCAGTGAGCTGCAGGACTCCTGCTGAGCCTGCTGGAGAGGTCGGGGAGGCTCTGCAGCCATGGTACCCACCTGCGGGCACAGGAAAGGCCAGCCCAACCCAGCCCCAGCTGGAGCAGCTACAGCCCAACACAGAACTACCAGTCAGGCTTGGAGGAGAATTTTGTTTCCAAAAGCAGGCCTAGAGCTGGTCAGCTCCATTTCACAGGGCTGAGAGCTCCCTGTACCTATTTCTTTGTTAACGAAGAGATAGCACTGGAAATCCCACCACTGCCAAGCTTCTCCCAGCCCCGAGGCTGAAGAGCAAACCGTGGGTGTGGAGCAGGGCACGAGCACTCCTGGTGGTGGCCAATGCATCTTCCAGTTGCTGCAGGAAGGTGGGGTGGCCGAGATGCGTCTTACGTGTGTTCAAAGTGGTTTGAATGAGCCAAAGTTGTCAACTTCAATGGAATGAAGGCTTTTTTATGGCTTTCACCATTAAAGGGACAAAGTCTGTGAAATGAAGCGTGTGTGTGAATGTTCCAGAGGCACATTACAGCTGGGCTGGGCCTGGGGGAGGGATGCGCTCCTGCTTGTCATGCACACTGCCCTTTATAGCAATCTCCCACGTTCAAGTCCTTAACTGGCCTGAACCACATCAAAACACCAGGAGCAAACTGTCTTGTCAGAAGAGAGAGCTACTTAGAAGCAGACACGTCCGAACAAAGAAAGCACCAACAGCTCACCAAGTCAGATGGTGCAGAGGTAGAAAAACCCAAACGGCTCTTGAGAACAAACAAGAAAAGTGTTGTTTCTCAGAATGATCATTTGGCACTCTTCTCACCTGGGAACAGTCCTCAGCTGTGACTGTTCACAGCAAGGAGAAGCCCAGAGTGCTGCACCTACAGGGGAACAGCAGCAGGACACACTGCGGGCACCCAGCTGGGAGCAGATCCCTAAAAATGGGCATGGGGTCCTGGTGGCCACCAACCTAAACGTGACTCAGTAACATGCCCTTGCTGCTGACAAGTGGTATCCTGGCCTGTGTAAGGCACAGCACTGCCAGCAGGGTAAGGGAAGTGGTCCTTCCCCTTCTGCTCAGCACTTGTGAGGTACCACTGGAGTGCTTGGTCCAGTGCTAGGCTGCCCAGCTTGAGAGGCCTGGACACGACAGAAAGGGTCTGATGAAGGGCCTGGAGCTCTGCTTCTGGGAGGAGAGAGAGAGAGCTGGGACTGTTTAGACTAGAGGAGGCTCAGGGGGATCTCATTAATGTGTATAAATGCCTGAAGGGAAGGTGCAAAGAGCAAGGAGCCAGGCTCTTTTCAGTGGTGTGCAGTACCAGGGCAAGAGGCAACAGACAAAACATAGCACAGGAGATTCCCTCTGAACACCAGGATCACTTCTGTGCTGCGTGGGTGATGGAGTGCTGGCACAGGCTGCCCAGAGGCTGTGGGGTCTCCTCCTTCGATATCTTCAGAAGCTGCCTGGCCGTGGGCCTGAGCACCTGCACTGCTGTCCCTGCTGGAGCTGGGCCAGAGGGACGCAGAAGTCTCTGCCAGCCTCCGCCATGCTGAGCTTCTGTCCCAAATCTAGAATTTGTAACTATACCTACTGGTCAGTTCATCTTTCTGGGAACAACCCCATGGTGTGGCCAGTGGCAGTTCCCTTCTGAGCCTACAGCCACACGTGCCCGGCCTCTCTGCTGCTGGCCCTGCTTGCTGCACAGCCCTGCAGAATCACTCAACCCAGGCTGCAGCAAAAGCCATCCATCTCAGCTCTGCTCCCCTCCCCCAGCTCTGGGAGTCTCTGCACTTGCAACTGTTTGGACACCAAGAAAGCTGCCGTGAGTCTGAACTGTAACAAAATAAACAGATTGCTTATATATACATACATACATATTTCAAAGTAGGTCAAAACCACCTCCCTTATCCTACTTAGGAGGATTTTGGTAGTATCTGCTGTGTCAGTGCATTCAAATGGTTGGTGCCTGAAGGTTGAAAGCGATTATACAAAAAAGCCCCTGACGCTACTGCCACACATTGTGCTTACTGGTTTTGAAAACGAGTGAAATTATGAACTCGTGCTATGAGCGAAAAAATGACCAAACAGGATCAGCAGGAAGAGAAAATGAACAGGAAGGGCGCCTGCTTGGAGGTGTGCAATCAGAAAAACACGTAATGCTGCCTGGAGTGAACTGCCATCATTTCAAAGGACTCAGAGCCCAGTACTGACATCACGGAAGCACAGCACGGCTGAGGCTGACAGGAACCTGTGGGTCCTTCTGGCCCAGCCCCAGCAGGGACACCAGAGCAGGTGCCCATGGCCATGGCCAGGCAGCTTCTGAAGATCTCCAAGGAGGAGACACCGCACCCTCTGAGCAGCCCAAGCCAGTGCTCCATCGCTGCACTATGAAGATAATAATTATTTACCTTTTTAAAGCATTTGACTGAAATTGCTCGTATTTCAGTTCACCACGATTGCCTCATGTGTGGTCACTGAGAAGAGGACGCCAGTTCTATACCTTCTATCAGGTATTTAAACCCAGAGATATGATGGATCCCCAGGGCCATGAAGTACTCGCAGTTTTCAGAGAACAGCCAGAACTATCTACTTGAGCTGGGATAGATTCGTGATTCATAGATTCATGCTCCAAATGATGGCAAAGGACAGGTAGGACTTCCTCACAGCTGGGAGGATAGCTTGCACTCTCACCATAGCTTGCTCTTTTCCAGTCTAACTCAAGCAAAACGTATCACATAAATGCCACCTCGCCTCTGGTTTCTGGAAAAGCACCTTAGAAATCCAACGTGACTGCAGTTGCACCATGAGGAAGTATCACCACTGGCCTAGAATAACTCACAGTGATCTCAGGATCAGCCTGCAAACCCCTAGCTCAGACTAGGAATATTACAGAGTGAAATGAAGCATGTCCTTGCAACATCCAATTAGGCATGTGGAAACCACTCGTGTGACAAATTAAGTTCTTAGGGAAAAAAAAAAGCGAATATGTGCATCCAAATGGCTAAAAACTGTACTGGAGTTTCAAAATAAAAGCAGTAAAGACATCAGATTTTCAGACGTGCATAGGAAAAACATCTTTTTAAGTGACTGAATCACCAGAGAATTTGCTCATAACAGCATTATTGGGCACAAAAGGGAGCACTTGAAAGACCTGGATGAAATAGAGTGTTTTATAAATAATAAAAATACTCCTAATTGGAAATTATTAGGTATTTTGGAGCATTACACATTGCAACACCCTCCCCCCCCTTCCGCCAGGTGGATTAAGGCCTTCCCCAGTGCTTAATGCCTGGGGTGCAAGGCGTGATGGAGCCATCACCAGCAGCTTGCAATCTCAGCATCAGGCCCATGCCTGTGTGTCACAGGCCCCCGTCATCCCAAGTTCACAGACTTGTCTATGTCTATCTTAAATCTATTCCTCTTTTGGAAGATTCTTCCATAATTCTCCTGCTTGGATGATTAGAAACCAGCTCCTGATTTCTACTTCACCTGTGTCACATTACTGCTGTCTTTTCTTGCTCTGTGTCACCAACTCCAACTAGCCCTTGCTTCCTCTCAACAGGGGAAATCCCAATCATTAATGCAATGAATGAGACACTCGGAGAGAGGTCTGTCTGACATTACATTAGAGGCTTTGAGTAAGAGAAGCAAATAGATTTATGCAGCAAGTACATGTAAGAGAGAAACCTCACCCAAGCAGAAGGCTGGGAACATGCTGAAATCAGACACCTTCCCCAAAGACGCCACTGCTACCCCAAAATATTCTCAACATCCCAGCTTTCTTTGGGGCACAGTGCCAGACCACAGGCCAGCAGCCCGGGCAGACAGTGGTTGCTACAACTATGCTGCACCAAAGAAAGAACTCAAATTATTCTAGAACAGACAGCGATAATCTACCTGCTGTGGAGCACCCAAACCTAACACCAAAGCAACTCAGCTCATGTCTGGGACTGCAATAATCATAGGTCAGCTTTTGCTTCCCAAGCTTTGGTGAATCAGGGCCAACATACATCAATCTCAGCTTCCAGGGCAAACAGAGATGAATTAAATGACTGAACTTAAGGAGTAAAACGTGTATTTCTTGTTCTAGAGCTTGCCTGCCTTGCAGCTGTATGAACACATTTCTGAACTCCTGTGGCTACGAACACACATCTGAGCTTTTGTGGCTGTTGAAATAATAGTCTTGTCGTGGGTGTGGGACACTGAATGTATGCAGAGCTACATGCTCATGCTTCTTACCTCAGCTGACTTGCTGTTGACTACCCCATCACCAGCATGACTTCTCAGCAAGTTACAAATTAGCTCCAATAACCCCTGTGCTTCCTCTGAAGAGCAGACTTGCCTCCCGATGACTGCTCCTACTCCTCAAGGACCCAACCGCACCATCTGTGCTGCCCATGGATGTCTCAGCTCTACTGACCATGGATCTAATTGTGCAGCTGGTGTTAACCCACCAGGCTGAAAGCCGAATAGCTATTGTCAAAGTTAAAGTGTCATAGCAAGTCCTGACTCTTCCTCCTGGCTGACAACACCCAGCCACTGCACAGTCTAGCTGTTCCCTGATAAAAGTGTCATCACACTTGCAGAGCAGAAAGAGAGAAGATACATTGTTGTGGGTTAGAAAGACCTTTCCATCAGGTAAAATAGGAAGGCTTCTCCCAGGGCAGTATTGTAATAACCGTATACTGCATGGTGCAGACAGTAATTCGATAACTTTGTAGCGTAAGTACAGCTTGTGTCAAACATCCATGAGTGACACCAAAGCTCTGAGGAACACGATCACGTTGTTTGTCTTTAGGCAAATGAGACATTGCTGAGTTCAGGTGTAGCTGCTTCTACCAGGTAATGGAGAGAGTGTGCATGCTTCTTTGGCTTCTGTAACCTGAGCAAAGGGTTTGAACTTGAACAAGTGTGAACTGACCTCTTCCTGCAGTCCCACTGGATCACTTCTTTCTGTCTTTACAAGCTGCTACAGTTGCCTAAAACTTCATTAGCTCCTTTGGAACTACAGAAAATAAGGCCAGGTGCTGAGGGAAGGATGGGTCAACATTTCTGATGCTGGAGGACACAGCAGGTGCTGCTGTACAGAACTTCAACTGCTGTTCAACACCTTGCTATTGTCTATGCATACCTGTTGTTGCACCGAGACACAATTCCTCACGCTGAGACCAGCTACTCTGAGTGATGTTTAGTTATCAGCTATGCACACCTGGAGCCTGGCTTGCAAGCAGACTTTATAGTCCAACTTCTTTGGTTTGGGCTATTTCCTCGAGCACTGATTTGTGTCTTGATTTCTGCACACAAACAAACAAACTTATTAATGCCAATAACACAACCATGGAGCGCACATGCAACTGGACTAGGATCAACACAGTTGATTTCTTGAATTTCTTGGGTATTGATTTAGTGAACCCAAATCTTTTTGGAACTTTAGATGAGACAGTTCAGCTATGAGAACTATCTTTCACATTAATTAGCGTTGAACTTGGTCCATTAATGTATGCTAAGCATCTATCGGCTGGAAAAACATTTTAGGAGAGGTTTTTTTGTTGTTAATTAGCATATGCATATGCCGTAAAGATTAATAATGCATATTATCCTTCCTGTTTAAGACATATACTGGATTGCTCTAGAAATATTACTCTGTTTCTAACAATTATTCAGATTAAATTTTGCTGAGTGGTTCAGGTTTCAGGTACTACTTCATAAGGGATGGTTGTGAACCATCAGAGCAGCCTTTCTCTCCTATTGTTTTAAGAGCTGAACAGCCTCAAGATCATAGAAACAGAGACAGGCGCACATCTGCTAAGAAACCGAGCCACAGTTTTAGGAAAATGGGAACTTAAAAGATGCTAACTTAGAGCTAACTATGGATCTGAATGTGAAATCTCAACACCATTAAATCCTACACTGGATAAAAGCCACAAACACAGGGTTTTAACTGGGCTTTCTTTTATTCTTTATCACAGACTAAAAGGTAGAAACCTCTGAGAGTCAGTTCTCTCATTACCAGGAGACAATCCCCACTGTTATTTTAAAGCTCACATAAGGTCAACTACAAAATAAGCATCTCCTCCCTTGCAGTAATTTGCCCTCAATTCCACAGCTGTACACTGATCAACAGATTTTTATTATTTGTTTTAACTTCAGAAAGAGTACTGGCAATG
>PPHD01003058.1:2307-13275 GCA_002909625.1 Bambusicola thoracicus
GTTTTTTTTTTTTTTTTTTTTGCATTTTCAGTTTTTGCTATTTTCAGTGTCAATTCTCATGTAAGGGAGAGAATTAAAAGGGAAAAGAGAGCACACTGAGGATATGTTTCAGTAGAAAAGATACATTCTTTACTCCTGCAGTGCCACTTCACTTTGTGAATTATGCCTGTGCTAATTTCCACAAACTGAAGCTACTATTACTCTAACTGCAGACAATCTAGCCTAAAAACAAAGCATAAAGGAAGATACATTATAATTATGCAACATGAAATCAGACCAGCTTAAAAAATATGTGAGTTAAGAATGAGGTCAGAACTAGTTATTTTTATGTATAAGTTTTTAACAAGTTTTAAGAAGTATTTACTTTAGGTAAAGTTGAGTATGTTTTCTTTTTAATAAATTTGGCAGGTCAAATTCCAGAGCTGTTGAGAACAGAAGTAGAAATCAAGTGAACGTAATGCATGAGCCTTCTGTCCTAAAAATAAGAGAATGAAACTGAATGCCACTTCCCGTTTTCCTGGTCTTTCCTATAAAGACAAATTAGTTACTGCAGGAGGCTGGCAGTATGTTACTGTAATGGAGCAGGTTGTGAGGGGCAGTATAGGACAGGTGTGTAATACAGTCTCAGACAATCCTAAAACTTTGAATGTGATTGCTTGGCTATGCTAGCATCATCGAGTGCAGTATGATATGTTTTTCTCCCTTTCCAGATAAAGTAGCTAATTCGAATTAGATTGTTTATAACTAATTTTGTTAGTAGACAAGATAAATGTATCAAGGCAGAGGTAATGTGTGTTATAATACAAATATATTTAAGAGGGTCTTTAAAATCCATTATCAAAGTGATGCTACTCTGTTTGTTCTCCTATGTGTCCTGGATAGCTTCTAATGCTGTATTTTTGATCCTGTTTAAAAATTTCTGTCCCTTCCACCAATGATGACACAGGGCAAAGAGCTATGCTATTTTATCATGTGAGGACTCTAATTTCCTGTTTCTCTACAGTTAGTGAGGGCTGGTCTCATACTCATCATGGTTATTGCACTCCAAATTCTCAATAACGATATGGAGGATTATTTTATTTGTATAATTTGCTTTATATCTTCGTAATTAAAAATTTTACCTTGCTTCTACCTTACTGGATTTCCCAATGCTTCTGAAAATGATGCTGTATCTGTGAGTCATATATTTGATATTTTATATAATTTAAATGTTGCATGTTTTTTAGACAAATATTAGTTTAGGCACTATTAAATAAAGCTATAAGTTAACAGAAAATGTAGAATAGATACCTTTTGTTGATTTAAAGATACCAAAGATAGTGCAAGAAAGCTTTTCATTGTTCAAGACTATGAAGACAACTGTTTTACTGATGATATGAAAGTCTAGGCCAGTGTCAGATATACTTTGGTTTAGTTATTTAAAAGATCAGATAAGTGAGATATTGCTCAGTGGGTTATATTTAACAGTGGAAGCAAAATTTGCCTCTCTCTGCATTTACCTTTTCCAAATTGTTTATGTCAAACTGATGCAAAATATTATAAATTCAAACCTGCAGAAACTTGTGTGGGTTTCCACTGCATGCTGAGATCTGGTTCTCCCATGAATCATGGTCTGTGAATCAGAGCTTGAAATTTTTTTTCCTTAATGATAGCAGCTAAACATGAAGGACAAAAAGCAGCTGATTGCATGAACAAAGATGTTTATCAGTATGCTGTTTTCTGTTTATTTTTTAAAAATGAAGAAGTGCTCGGATCAGCTGCTAGATGTTCTTTTATTACTGCTTGCTTAAATAGTGCACTAAGATTTTCAAGCTTGAATTTGAGCATTTTTAATCCAGAAGTCACTCACCTACTTCCACAGTCACTGAGAGATCCTTTCCAGAATTGTTTTTATTCACGTGGGGATTGTCAGAAGAAAAATATAACTTCAGCAAAGTTCTCTATCCCCCAGGAGAAAAATTCTGTATAGTGAAACCAAAATAAATATACATTTATAGTCGCTTAACACCTCATTAGTTGTAGTTATGTTGGTTTTGCTTTGTTTAGTTTTTAGTTAATATGTCCAAGAACTCTATGTTCCCACTACTAATTGAGGTTTGAAACTCATCACAAATGTAATTTGTTCCTTGGTATAGGATTGGATGAGTTACTGTAATGCTATTGTGAGTCAGTTTTGCTTTGGGGATATCTACATTTTTTCTTTTTTGCTAGAATTTTTTTTTCCCTCTGAGAAGAAGCTTTTGATGACTTTCCTGAATTACTGTGTGCTGTTTAAACTCATAAGTACCTCACACTGTGGTAGGTGTGTGTGTATTTTATTGGTCATTTTATTTGATCTGAGTGATAGGTGTGTCTTTATGATAAGGTGATAAAGTTTGCAAGGGTTTTTGTAACTGAGAAATGATTTTTTTCCACTGCTAATTCAATAAGCAATGAGGGGTTTTTATTTTTTCTTCTAAGCATTTTTTCAGCAGACTCTTACTGTGAGTGAATTGTTCTATAAATTGCCCGTTCTGTCTTAAGTTTCTCTAAGGAGTTCTATCTTCCTTATAAATAAAATTCCTATTCTATTTGCTCTTGTCTGTCATAATTTTTTGTATTGTATTTTTCTTCCTCAAGCATGTTTATTTGCAGTTTCTTACTATAATGCTATTTTATGAGGTGGTTCTCTCCAATATTAATAAAATGTTACAGAGGCACAAATTAGGCAGCACTAGTGTAAGGAAAGATCTTAATGGTAGTAGTGGCAAGCATGCCATCATGACACCTGCTAGACAAATTAGAAATGTGATAATTCCACATAATGTGTTGGTCTACTCCTTTTTCCATTTAAGTTACTTCTGGAGCTGAAGATGGGGCAGGATTTCTCAGGAAATCTTTTCCCATCTCTTCTAATAAGTTGCTATTCAATGTCAGTAGTTATCACAGATATAATCCTAAGTATTGTGCTATACAGTTCAAACACTGTTTTTACTCTGGAGTTGATGTCTATTTGAACTGTGTAAGAAGTTCCTGAATGTTAGAGTTGAAAAAAATGATTCCTAGTCTGTTGGCTTCAGTTGTTTTCAACATTTCACTCCCTCAGTTCTTTTGCTTCTGATTGACCACTCAACAGTATGTTTGTTGTTGCTATTGTTGGTGTTTAAAATTTCATCTGTTGATAACTTTCTGCATTACAGTATTTCATCTTATCTTTTAAGAGCAACTAAATTAGTTGTTCATATATAGTTTCTTTCTTTTCTTTTTACTTGATTTTAAAGCTTTTTTTTTTTTAAAATGGGAGAAATGCATGTTATGTATTTGTATTGCTGGTAACATCTTGCTATCTGGGCTACATTCCAATTTCAAATTATACTGTATATGCAGTACCAGTCTTTGCATCCTTGAAAGAGTTATACTTAATCTACATTGCTAAATTGAGACAAAGAATTCTTGTTTGTTCTGGTCGAGGCTTTTAATCTAGAAATGCTTATTCACTAAAGCATAAAAGTCCAGCACTTAGCCCTTGAAAGTTTCTTCTGTTTAAGTCTGTGTTTTAAGATCTTAATGGGCTTGTAGTAAAATCTACAGATGAGGAAAATATCTTTTATACTGTTTGTATGGCTCTCAGAACATTTTGTATTTCATCCCTGGAAACTCTGATAGTTCTGCATAAAAATATTTTGGCACCAGTGATATAGTGAGAATTTTTAAATCATCCTGTCTTCCAGCTTTGTCCATTCTTGATTAAATTCTTTCTCATTTCAACTCTTATTAAAAAATAACTTAATCTACAAGGCTGAAAATTTCTATGGACAGGCACCCAATTTTCTTTGTTGGTAAAGAGCTTATTCATACTTATAATGTTGAATTCACAGGCAGTGTCTTACTGCAGTAGAGATTCCTGAGATGAATTTCCAACATTGTAATCAAGCAGGGAAAACAGCATGTTAATTCCTCACATTTTTCAGATTGTTCTTAAGTTTTATGCAATGTTTTTTTCTTTGAAAATGGCTCAATTCCTCTGCTGAAATGAATCATGTTAAAAATATACTTCTAAGTATATTTTAGGGTTTTTCTTAATGTGACTTATTTTGTAAAAAAAAAAAAAAAAAAAAAGTCTTCGAAGTGGCTCCTTTATGAGTAAGCTAGCGCTGCGTACACAAGGAATTCCATTGAACATTTGATGTAGTAATATTTTATCGATCGCTTCTGTATAGAACATATGCTAAAAGGAAGTCTGAAAAATCTATGTAATCAAAACAGTTTATTTTGGAACTTGTCTCTTGAGGAGATATTTGCCAGAATCTGACTGTACCATTAGAGAGCAGCTTCACTGTGTTGTTCAAGTTGGCAGATGAAAATGTTCTCTTTTGATATTTTCATTTAGTTCCTTTGAAACCATGTAGCTTCTCAAATTACCATCTGTTTTTTTTTTTTAATTGTAATCACTGAATGAAGCAAAAAGGTTTTTCCATTTAACATATGATGCCATTTTGTATCATTTGGTTCAAAAACTGTTTGGTCCAGCCTTTAATGGCAAGACATTCTCTAAATCATGAATCACAGATCTTGCGTTTTCTTGTAGTGATGTGGAGTGTACTGTGAACAAATGTCAAACCTTTTCGAATACAAACTGTGCCCCCTGAGTTAGCTGGTTGTGCTTTGATGACTTGCACGCATTTGAATTATTAGAAGGTTATTTTTTTAAAAAAATTCAATATTTTTTTGAAGTATAATTTTAAATATTCCCACGCTTTTCAGTGCAGATATGGTTGTTTTTTTTTTCTTCCAAGCAGTCATTTGTGTATGTTTCTCACAATTGAATTTTCAATCTGTGTAACAGCTTAATCTTGTGATTGAGGTCACTGGACTCTGCTCAGCAACTCAGGGCATTACATACCAAGTGTGCAATTTTATTGATTTCAGTAATATCATGTTCAAATTAAAGCTTAACAAGTCTTCTTTTGTCTTTATTTGCTCAAAGCTCTATTTCTCTATTTAAACTGGCTCCAGTTCAGATTTTATTTCACCGATTTCCTTTGTTTCAGCTGCAATACTCATGTTTTACTATCTCTCTGTCAGTGCTTTTATGGTAAATTTAGCTTTTATTACAAACACTGCAACAAAGCACTGAATTACCTGTCAGCAATTTGTTTCTCTCAATTTGACCCTCCACCTGGCTTTTATTCAGCTTTCACCTTCTCACTTGCACAGATTTTTGTTTGTTTGCTTTATTTACTGCTTGCCGTGCTGTGATTACCTCCACAGAGAAGCATTTTTCAGGTTTTTTTCCTTCGTGTGTAAGCTACAAACCAACAGTTAAATTATATAGCATATTTTTTGTTCTTGTTTTCTCCCATGTCAACCACAAGTTTGGGAGTATTTTAGACTGCACAAGTCACTCTCGGTTATCATTTTCTGTATATGTAGAACCACTGTCACTCATAGCTCTTGTTCCACATACAGATGCAAAATATATTGTCCTGTGATGCCTGCAGTGTTCTTTTGGCAGCATTCACTGTGGGATGTTAGAATAGCTCTGTGTTACAACATTTCTTGCTCTCTGAGCTTCAAGCTGAAAATATTAGCCTTGACTACAGTGTGATGCTTTGCGAACATGCTAGTCCTTGCTCTTCAAGATGGAGATTCTTAGTTTGAAAAACTGACATTTGTCACTGTCCCTCTTTCCTTTTCAAGTAATTCAGCTGAAAAGTTGAATAAAGCAAATTCAGGTAGAGCTGAAAATAGAATCTGGCACTCAGTGCAATGGAGCACTTTACTTCTTTGGATGAACAGGCTAAATCTGCTGGCTTAGATAGCTCATTTATAATCACTGTTGTAAACACCAGAATCAGGTCTTGGATCATAAATACAGCCCAAGAATCTTAATTGTTAGTTTTCTATAGCTCTTAGTGCCTGACATGCTAGGGAAATGTGTAATGGGGTACGGGTTAATGACAGGTTAGGATAAAAGACAGCCTTTCATCTGCAGGTCCTGCATAAAGCATTGCTGGTGTTTCCTCACCTTTAAGAGAAAGAAAACAAGCACAAAACAAACAAACCTTGGCTTTTAAATGAGATTTTATAGTCAGCTGTCATTGCAGTCGTGACACACAGAAAAGCCCGTGTGTTCTTTTCTTCTTTTTTGTCATTAATCTCTTATTTTGTCCTGCAATTGCAATTACAGAATTTGAAAGATTGAGGAGTGTAAATACCAGCAACCTCACAGTTATACACTGAGTTCAGTTTCTCTTGCTGTAAACTATCAATAGCAACCTATACCAGAAGAATATAGAGAATATAGGCTCAGGAATTCAATTTTTTTTTTTTTTGTCAGGTATGCTGCTCAAAAATGAGAGCTCCAGATCTTGTTTGTTTACTCATTGCTGTAGTGCTGTAGTAGGGATATCCAGTGTAGTTTTTCTGTTAGATGCTACTTGTTTGACTTAAAAGGTATTTTACTGCCAGAGAAGTGCACTTTCTTCTGCAAATTTACTCTGTGTTTTACTTAGGAGTTGGCTAGAAAAAAGTTCTTGTGACCTGATGGGCATCCTGTGAATCTAGACAAACTGACAGAGATCTGTTACTCTAGTGCTTTCTTGCTCATGTTTGCTTGGATCTAGGATGACACCACGTGGCTCTAGCTGCAGGTGCTTGTACAGCACCCACTGCAAGGAGGATATGGTGCCTAATAGCCATCTCTGTGGCGGCCAACCTGCTCCTATGTCTTAGCTGACCCTAGGGATGTGATGGATGTGGTTTGCTGTGCTGGGCTTGTAAAGGTGAACCACGCTGTACTTGAACTAATTTGAAGTTCTGCAATCCTGATGCTTTAATTCACAACTTTTGTAAATTGTTCACAGGTGATGGGGAGTTATATTTGAGTTAGTACAATAACTTGTCTAAGTTTGCCCTGAAAATAAATTTACGGATGAATATGTTTTATGTAAATGAAGTATTGTAACAGAGAAAGTGTTCTTGAAACTGTGTGAACTCCCAGTTTCTTTTGAATTTTTTAAACAACTAGAGCAGGAAGAATAGCTGTCTGTAGAAGCTTAAAAATGTATTAATTATAAGCCAAGAGTTTTTACTGAGGAAACAACCTGTCTCAGTGATTTTTGATGTCAGTAGAAATGGTAATGAGTAAGACTGTGTTGCTGGGTATTCCACGCATTGCATCTCATTGAAGATGTTGTGAAATAATAATAAAAAGGCAATCTGCGTCCCTGATTAGAAGGGCTCCGCAAGGTATAAAAGAACATTTAAAGAATTTTCCTCTTGAATGTTTTTTAAAAGTCCACACACCTTTGTTGCTTAGCATAGAAAACCCAGAGAGTCTGGATAATGATACTCTTATATAGGTTGTAGGTCTTTTCTCTTTTTTTATTTTATGGAATTTGGAGAAATGGTTAAGTGCTCTACTTACAGAAGTGCGTATGAAAAACACCTTTGGAAAGTAGATGCAGCTTCAGCTGGTGGGATCACATAGTATCATCCTTGTCACAGTGTTAAGGAAGTAGTGTGTCTTTTGAAAATTAGATGGTTAAAATGCTCTTTTTTACCATTTGGTCTCAGGCTTTAAATTGCGTTTTCAAGCTTACCATTGTAATCAATAGAGCTATCAATAACATTGCAGATTTTCTCTTTTTCCTCGCATTTTCTGTCCTTCAGTGGAACATCTTAAATATTGACATCGTCCTCCAAATTTAACAGACATTAATATTTAATATGCAAAACACTGTAGTTCCAGGAATGACAGTATAGGAGTGGAGTTCTACTGATCTGTAAGAAAGGTGACAGTCACAACTTTAAATTTGACTGTTCTAGATGAGACCTTTTTTCAGCTCTTTTTTTTGCCTTAGAGCAACTCAAGACAGTACTTGGTTTTACATCTTGTACAATTTGTCTTTTGTCACTAGAATTAAAAATAATGGAGATGAGGATCTTCTAATTTGTGCTCTAGCCCAAATGCCCGAGGTTATATGATTATTATTTTTTTCTCTGAAGTTCATATAGGAATTACCGGTCTGGTTTTGGTACTGCACATATTCATGTACTAAGCCTACTGAAAAAGAATAATCTTAAGTCTTCAGGATAAGAGCCTTTTCCTCCAAAGGAAGTGGAGTGGGAAAATGGATACTTTTCTTGGGGCTGGTGTTTTCATTGCTTTTTTTCCTAGTGTTGCAAATATGTTCTTATTCTTCGCTCTTTCTGAAGAAAATTTACTGAAGCTTTTCTCTTGAATTTGTGCTACCCTATCTTTTGACTGTTTCTCTCTTATTACCATGCCTCTGTCTCCTCCATGAGAGCCAAGCGTAATAGAAAAACAAGGGTCACAGAGCTACCTGCCCAGGTGAAGAACTCCACAGGCAGGCTATATTAGTTTAGGCACAGTACCCAAGTAGTGTTACTCCAAGATGTGACTGTTGAGTCAACGTATTTGCTAATTCTGTGTAGAATATAATTGCTGGAGAGGGTCACAGGTGATATTAGAAAGGTCTGTACAACTCTTCATGATGAGATGCAGATACATCTCTTATGTTTGCATCTGTTGACTCGTGCATTGTCTATGTGCATAAAGAGCTGTTGGGAGCCTCTTCCCATTAAGTGAAATGTGTAGTTGTAGTTCAGCTCTTAAAGTAGCCATGTTTAACACACTGAATTGTTATGTGGATGTTGAGAACTTCAAAAGAAATTATTATTATTTTTATTTTTAATGTAGTTGTGGGTAGTTGACTTTAGTAATTAAACTCTGCATATAATTATTTAATGCTTTTTATTCTCTCTTTTGTGGTTGGCAATTATCAGAGACCTGACAAATTATGTTTCTACTGATGGTGCATCTGTTTTTTATTTTCTGTGCTCTGCTTGCTTTGCTGCTGGGTTTACTGGTAGATATCAATCTGACTCCAGCACAGACTTAAGAGCTGTCTGAATTTTCAGTACAAGAAGTTTTTGACTCAGCTTATTATATCACTGTTTTTGTGCAGCAGTTTCTTTCAATGGATATGTGAGGACATTGTGTACTTAAATGCTGTTTTACTTGCTTTGATACAGACTTCTTTTTTCCCTTTCCTTCTGGTATGCATTATTACTGCTGCTAATAGAATTCCCCAAAATAATGACTAAAATAATCATAGAAAATTCTCAACAGTTCTTTCCCATTTGAAATGTATAGTTTATCTCTTTATTTTTATTAATAGTTTTGAATGTAAATATGTGAACATTTTCTGCCAATGGACTGCAAAAGTGACTGATAGTTTTTTAGGGATCAATTTTACTCATCCATATAATGATTCTCTTGCATGGACATATGCATTGAGTAATTGAAAGAGATCCTTATGGTTATTTCTTGTATCTTATCTCATTATTTTTTAGTATAGTATTTAAAATATGTAGTTGTAAAAAGCAAAACTAGACTATGATCTTCTGTGGTAAGTATGAAAGGAATCAAAAAGTTGTTTCTTCTCACAGCAAGGCAGTTCTTTATAGCAAATAAGGTACCGGTTTTTTGTTGGAGAGAAGACACCTTATATACATCATAATCCTGGGTTTAAAGGTATTATGTATGGGAATGCTTTAGGAATGATTTCCAAGCTACGTAGGTGACCTTGGCATGGAAACTTCATACATTTTTGAGGTACTGACCTTGTTATATTAATACCTTCTTTTAATTATTTATTTATTTATTTATTTATTTTCTGAGAGTGAAACACATTTTGATAAAACATACCATTGAATTCTGTTGTGCTAAACGAACAGGAATCTTTGATTTATAATCCTGTAGGGTACTAACTTGTTATTGCAACTTCTTTGAAATGAAGTTTTTTATCTTTCCCCTGTTTTGTTATGTTTACATACTTGTTTTTTTCAGATATGATTCTGGACCAGCAGGTGGGCTCTGGGCAGCTCAGTGAGGATGTTCGTCATAGAGTGCATGAGGCATTACTGAAACAGCATCACCATCAGAACCAGAAGAAACTGAGCAACAGGATCCCGATTGTGAGATCCTTTGCTGATATTGGAAAGAAGCAATCTGAGCCACATTCCATGGATAAAAATGGTAATGTATTGTTTTATTTTGCATTTTGAACTTTCAGTAACATCTACCTGTACAGTATTGCTTGTGCTTTGTGCCCACAGTTTGAACTTCAGTGATTACGCTCTGAGAAGATCCTGTATAAAAATAGAACCTTTTATATGCAAGAGTTATTCCTCTTAAGCATTTAGTAATACACTTGTTTAACTTTGAAATTCAAATATGTGGAATAACTCGGTGCTGCGCAGAGATGTCCAGCTGGACTAGCTCACATGTTGCAGGCAGGTTAGCTTTGTCAGTGTGGCATTCTGTCCTATGGAATTGGTGTGGGATGTTGTTCCCTGTACAGGACTGTGTGGGTACGTGCTTGGCACTGTTTGCAGAGCATTTCAAATTTCATAGTTGACTTTGCGGTATTAAAATGAGAAAATTATTTTCAAGACACTGTTGGGGAGAGAACACGAGCTGTACATAATTCTTTCAGAAAATCACGAATTGGAAAATTATGTTTATGAAAATGAATGAGCCTATCTGCAGAGTGGTTCGACAGGAAAATATTCACTTTTTTATTTTATTTATTTTATATGTATTTAATATTCACTCACTTTTATAGAAGCCCTTATAAGCTTACTTTTATACATTACTATAGTGAAAGATACTTTCTTATTGCCTCTTATTTATGTAAAAGCAGGCATATCTAATGAAATTTGCAGATATTTACAATTAACTCACTAGCATTATTCACTACAGAGTTACTGAGCCTCCATATCTAGTGTAAGCAGAACACCTAGGGGATTATAGTCTGGGCACCACTGGATGGTAATCTGTAACTCTTATTCTAGAAGTTGCCTTGGTTATAGTGAACTCTCAGTCCATCCTTCTGTGTCTCTGTTCAGGACTGTAGTGAGCTCACCAGCCACCCTGAGGGGGGGGGGGGGGGGGGGGGG
>PPHD01003058.1:13295-28844 GCA_002909625.1 Bambusicola thoracicus
GGGGTGAAGGATGAGGAAGAAGCCACACAGAGAAGTTGCAGAGTGCAAGAGGAATGTTAATGCTGTGAGGTGTAGGATTGGAGGAGACTGAGAGTATTGTAGCAAGTTTTGGTCTGGAAACCTGGAGCTGTCTATACAAAGATAAGGTTAACTTTGGTTTCAAGGACATTTTATTAGTTTCACTCACTGCTGTGTGAAGTTCTAATAAGTACTTCTAAATCTAGTTGCTTCCCTGAGGAATGCTGTAAGACCTAAAAGGAAATGTACAATTTCATCTGAAGGGGATGTTAAATAGAACCATACTAATCATGACAAAATATCATTTCAAGAGTAAGAGAGAATATATATATATTTTTTAAGATGTGAGCTTTTGTATGTGTGTATGCACAGAAGTAGTAAAAATATGTTGGATGATTGCCCATCTTTAACGCAACTTTCAAAATAAAACTTTCCTGTTGATTTTATTCAGCTTTTGCTGATGGCCTTAAACAAATATTCAGTAATAGCTCTAAAGAAATGTAATCCTATTCCTCATCCTCCATGGGAGGAAAGACAGAAGCTTGCACTCCTCAAACTTTCTGTAATTTTTATATAACAAGTACGCAATAGATCTCCTTAAAAAGACCTCTCAGGTCAAACTGTGAAAATATCATCAGTTCAATTTCAGTAACTTTCTTGATATATTAGTGGAACTGATGCAGCAATTCACATCAGAAACTTCTCATTTTTTACATTTTTTTTGTGTGTGCGTGTGAATCTTAATATCTATATTCAGTTCTCAAAGAAATAGATTCTGATCAGAATCAGAGCAGCATGTTAAAAACAGTGTTTTCATATTCTCAACAGTAAAGTGATTCTTTATAGTAGTATAGTAGGGAGGCATATTATTACAGATTTTCATTTGTTTGTCTTTATTGCTCAAGATGAAAAACTACAATTCCAATTCATGTGCTTTTGTATTAGGTGCCTCAGAACTCCTGGTTCAAAAAATCACCTGCTTACATTATGCTGTTTACATTAAGATAAAACAAACAAACAAAACCCCAAATGTAAATAATTGTAGGAACATTTATACAAATATAATTCAGCCTTTTATCTAAATTACAGCAGAGCTTTCCAAAAGGGGTCTTTTTGGACATAGACGTCTTTTAGACAGTTTGAAGCACTGCTCTTCCGCTTGCATTCTGTAAGTGCTATTGCGCATTAGGGACTCTCCTGTATTGACCTCTTCAAAATAGGTCGTGACCCTAACCAATAAAATAAAGAAGGGCTGATTTATTTTAAGTTTCTCTCTTTTCATCCATTGACCTATTAAAAATTTGGAATCTTATTTTGTTATCTGAGTTGTACTAAAATTAGCGTAATATTTAGAAAATAAATATTCAGTCTAAATTTTTAGTTTTCCGAAGAAACATAATTTTTTTTTTTTCCTCTTCAAGAGAACAGCAAATAAGCATTGCATGGGCTTTAGAGGCAACTATTACCACAATGCTTCAGGATTAAAGGGATGGGAAGCACGTGGACTGCTGCTTCTTCTTGCATGTTGCTTGTTATTTCTCTGGCTTGGGTAACCTACCACAATAAGTGGCATGTAAATTATGCGGACGTTATGCTGAGATGCTCATCTTTCAGGAAATTTGCTGTCATTACAAGCTTGATCAAGAGCAGGAATTAGGTTTTCTGACCATTTTCTCTTGCCATTGCCTCATGACCCAAATACTAGATTTCAGCTACAGCGTTATACTCACTGCAGCAACATATTTATTTTCTGATTACTGTGGAACACATGTATAAGCTCCTCTTAATGATACAAAAATGAGTTGTTACAATACAACTCTGGGTCAGGTGAAAGGAAGAAAAATGAGCTAAATATGTAAATTTAAGAAAAGCAAAATTGAGCGTTATAAACATCTAATGCTGTTGATAGGCATATGCTGTGAGACACCTCTTTGTTTCCTGAGAACAAACTGGTACAATCCAATCAAGGCATAATTTTCATCTATTTATACCCATTTGCGCATAAATACTGTGTAGAATGTATGTTCAACAGGAAATGTTTCGTGTATTGTCAACAGTAGTGGTACTGTTCCCTCTCGTTATTATTAAAGATGTAGAGAAATAATACTGATGAACACACAGCCCAGAGATGCAATTACCATTAAGAAGGACCACTTAATTTTCCATGTTCAGATGAGTCAGAAGAACTTACTGTTTCTGGCTGTAAGGAGATTCTTAGTTTGGTTACATCTATTTTTAGTGTTGACAAGTTAACTGATAACAATCCGTAGTAGCCTGTAGGTTTGTGAGATAAATGGTTCAGAGGAATTGCCATGTAGTCTTTATGGTACAGCTGAAAGTGCAAAACCCCTTCTTTGTCCAAGTTCCTTACCCATGGTAGTTTATCAGTGTCTCCATTTCCAGACATTCAAGAATGAAGTCTGAAAATGAAGACATGATCTTAAATTCCATATGTGGCTGTGCTGCTGTCAGTCCACTGTGATATCTTTGCTGGAAGATGGTTGTACATATGTACTCCCTCCAGTTTTTTGTTTCCTTCTTCAAGAGTGTGTCAGACCATCTAATTAATTTGCTTTGTATTTAGTAGTATTATCTTTTGTTTACAATGGCTTTTCTTCACATCCTCTGCAGGGGTAAGATGTCAGAGTGCTATGGATTTACCATGCATTTTTAATGCTACCATGCTGTGTTTAACTTTCACTTTCTCATTAAGCATCAAAACTGTGAGAATTAAAAGTCTGCTTTTGATGTTCCAATAAAAAGTGACAAATTTGGCATAATAGCAGCAAAAATATATATATTTTTCTTTTTAAGTCTAATTTGACACCAAATACCCCAAATAGAGGGTTGCAGTAATTCTAGCGTAAATACTCTAAAAGGTAGCTTAAAAGTAGGAATCTTTGTCATTATTAAACAACGTATAGGAAGTTTGACTTGAAAAGCAATTTAACCTGTTTTTCTGAGTATTGATAGGGTTTTTACTCTGGTATCTGAAAAATTCCTATGATGTGGTCTAAAAAGCCAAAGACAATTGCAAATATACAACACCTTTCTGCTATTACTACAGGAATGCTAAAATAATTTCACAAGCCTCTCCACTCTCTAAAATGTGCTACAATTCAGAATTTAAGTATGTGAAATATGGGAAAGTAGCAGATTCAATGAAAATTCAGCAAAGCATAGAAATTGTCATAATGTACGCATTTCCATTTTTTTAATTAGCTATTTCATTTTTAATATAGGTTTCAGAGTACGTATGTATGTACACATATAATAGGATCTAGCAGAACTTTTACTGATTAAAGTTGAAGAAATGAGAGGAGAAGAGTATAGCAGGATTAATTACTTATAAATTGTGTTTCCATGTGCATTGTTGAAGCGGTCTTTATCCATATTAGCATGATCTTTTGCACGTTTTCTGTTTCGTATATATGCCAACTATAATTGCTGCTTCTTTGTCATCTGAACAAACTCTTTATTAGTGTAAAAACTCTTTTATACCACACATTAGGTTTGATTTTGAGAAATTTTGAATATCTAAGAAGTTGTTTATTGAACTGCCCAAGTGATTGAAGCAATCAGTGGCATGCTAAATTCAGGGTCTTTGGAATTAACTGAATGAGTTGCTGGAGCAATTTACTTTGACAGGTTCTTTGTTGAGCATTTTTTTCAAGTTATTTTGGTTGACGTGTTTGGTTAATTTGGACTTCACTGTTTGTGTGAATATGAGCATGCACAGAGTTGTGTAAGTCAATGCTTGGCATCTGATTAGGGAGAGTATGCTTTGGTATCCAGATAAGTCTAAATTACCAGTTCTCCAATGGTGTTTTTCACTCTACGCAGTTTCCTTATCTCTCCTAATCATTAGGTCGAGCATTTATGCCAGTGCTAGCTTACAGCAGGTGAAATTAAGATGTTGTCAATAGTACTATTTGGAGACAAAAAGGCATCACTTGGAGCCCCCTGAAAAGGAAGGCAGGCATTTCTGGGTATGTGACCAAGTTCCTTCATTTTAGGAGCTGGTTGCAGTGAGTGCCGTGTATATACCAGTTTTCTACCAGTGGTGATTTTTGGATCAGGTGGGCTCCTGCTTTCCTTGCAGTGCAGGAAGACCCACTGTTGGTTAATTATAGCTTAAACTATCTAGTACTGCATTTCTTACTTTATATTCTTTTCAAATGTATGTATTTTAATCAGAATATAGTATCCACGGATTTTTTTATCACTAAAATATAACTTGTATTTAAAGACATTTTCATTTGATTTTTATTCTTTTTCCATATTTCTTTGTACCCATGATAAAATGTATAAATCTGTATGTATAAAGCTGTATCATTCATCTTTGTATTTCTTCATTTTGCTCTGTCTTTGTTGTGTCTGTCCCTAACAGGCTCATCTCATCTCTGTATCTTCCTCATCTCCTATCCTTTGGGTTCTGTAAACTCCCTGAAGGTTTGGAGGTAGTATAAATACCTATTCTTGCTTGGGCTTCAGATCATTTCAGGTGTACACCCATGTCTTCATTGAGTTTCTTGACAGCATGCAACTTCTTGCTGTAGTGATTAAAAAGTGCCTCAGACCTTTGTCAGCAGCTATGGCAGTTATGAGAAGCTTATGTGGAATGATGTTATTTTTTGATGGGTGGGGAGTTATTTTGGATACCATTTCTTTGTAAATCCATTATCTTGCATCTATTTGTAAAATTGCAAATCATAATATTTTAGTTTTGACTGCATGACTCCATATGAATTATATTTGAGATTCAGGCTTAGTCTTAGAATAGTGGGTGAAATTACTTCTTCTGTATCCTCTTAAACTGTATATTTTTAGCAAGCACCAAATTCTGCTTGCAGTTATGCAGATACAATGGAAGTGTGATTTGAAATGTTATTTATCAAGAGACCTGAAAATACATATACAATTCACTGTGCAAAGGTGGTATCACTACTCTGTTATATTAGAATTTTAATATATACTTTGGAAAACTTGCTGCTTTTCCGTCTTTGAATTTTAGTCTAAATGGACAGCAAGTGCATTTAGATTTGGCAAGTTGGTGACAAGTTACAGTGAAAAGCATGAAGACTGTGATAGTTGGCTTGCAAATCAGTTTTTTTCCTTCTGAATGGGAAGAAATACATATGGTTTAGAAAAATAAACTACTTTTTTCCAATCAAATTTCCTTTGAGGTGTCAGATACACCCAGTTTGTTTCCGTTAATGGAATGTGTTTTTTTATCTGTTTAGGTTGTACTTGGTATTTGTCATTTGCGTTCTAGAGACCTTTTGTATTTTGACTAAAAAATACAGTATTCATAGTTCAACGTCTGAAGCTTTAAATTTTAGAGACTAAAAGTACATTGAATGTGAAATTAATATACTGGTAATTTTTTTATTTGACAAAACAAGTCATCGTCATAAAATGTGAAGTTCTGAATCTGTAAATGCAGATATCCATTAGTGTAATAAACACAGACTTAACGTTGACTGATTTTTACGTGGCTTGGCTTTGCATGACATAATTGTTTTGTGTGAATTTTGACTCTACTGAAAGCTTTGGCAAGTTCACGTTATCTGGTATAAAAAAAAAAAAAAAAAAAAAGCCCAACACTTCTTCATACCAATTTAAAATATAGTTAAAAAATTAAAACTGTTGATACTGACGTTTTAATACATAGATAAGCCTTAGCACTCATTTCAGTGTTAATGTATTTGTTAGATATTAAGTTCTTTTTTGTGCAGGCTGGATACTTCAATGATAATACATCTTTCTGCTATTTTAAAAATCTGAATAACTTCCTGATGACATCTCAGAGGAGGTGGTTTTTATCATGTAGATGGACTGCAGGGTAAATCATTGCTTTTAAAATTCAGATTTTAAGTACTCCAAGTAATACATTATACTTTAAAACAAAACAGTATTTATGCCATACAGTGCATGAATAAAGATTTTGCTTGAGAACATTAAAATGGAACTGGCAAGGGCAGAGTAAGGAAGAACAGAACAGGAGGTATGTTGCTACCTTTGTGCCCTCTCTTAAGGAATTGGTAGATTATGTCTTCACCATTCTTGCCAGCTTAGTTCACATAGTACCAATTTGAAGAATCAATATACTATCTCATTTAAGACCTCACTGAAATTTGAGGTTGCCTTTAAGTCAGAAAATAGGAATGCCTTTGTTAATTGAAGCTCAGAATTGTGTCTTTCAAAGGAGATATTTAAAGCCTGCTGGGAGTTTGGTGATAGTTGTTTGTATACGTATTTATTTGTTTTGGACATAGTGCTTTGGATGTTCATTTGGACATTTGGATATGTTTGGATATTATAAAAGTAAAATTTGGAGAAAACTTGAATTTAGTGTAGTTGTATTTCAGAGATGATTTGATGCAGAGGTGACAGTTGAGCTTTTAGTAGAAATCAGGAAGCAAATGTGTATAGCATTTTTTCTTTTTTTTCAGTCCAGGTGTTGTCATTTGCATAGCTCTTCAACTGTCTGATGTTACCTGGGGCCATCGCAGTGCCAGTAGTTGTGTCCTTCATTCAGAGAAAACAACCAGCTGCTGAAATTAAAATACACTTGAGGATAAAGCACATACGTACTTTCCAACATGCATTAGCAAATGGAACAATGGAAAAATGGATGGGAAAACCAGTGTAGCATCGTGATACACATGTTCACTAGGTAGCCATCAATATAGTTCTGGACCTAATCCATTGGTATTTTCTTATTCACCTTAAAGAAGTCTCCATTAAGTTAACATGACATTTTACAGATAATAAAGTTCAGGCCACCTTTGTGGCTTTATAGGTCTGGAATAGGAGGAAGGTACCAGGTATGAAAACATTCTGGTCTTTAAGACATTCTTGACTGGAGAGAGCCACCATAGGACAGCAGCTACCTATTTAAAGTGCAAAATACATGGAAGTTCATTAAACTAAACGTGTAGGAGTAAAAATCTCTCCAGAAAACAGTTGCTTTTTATCTAACTTTCTCTTAAAGGACCACATGGAGTTCGGGTTGCAGATTCTTATTTTGCAGATTGTGTTTTTTCATAACAAACGTGTTTCTGCAGCATATTATCATATGGACAACAACAAGGGAAATTAGCTTTCTTCTCTACCTTGTATCTTTGATTGTTATTCAATCCTGTTAAAAAAAAAAAATCCTTCTTTGTTCCAAGATCCAGAAAGCTGTCTGAAGTTACAGTTAAATATCTCTTACTGCCTCAAGGTAAAAGTTGTGCTGTAGTCCAGCATATGGGAAAATCCAAGTCTGAGGTCTTCTATTGGCACAGAAAAAGAACATATGCTATTCTTAAAACTTCACATACTTGCTGTTTGTGACTTTTATTTCCTACCATGTATGTTTTTACTCCCTAAAAGAAAAATGGACACAGAATTTAGAAGTTAGCATTTTAGACTATAAAGGTATTTGCTTAGGGGACTTTTCACAATTCAAAGTATGATTTTAAAACTTATGGTGTTAAAACTTCAGTATTTATAACATGTGATCCATGTTACAACGGTGAGTTATTTTCTCCCATGTAGATATTCATGTTCTCATTTCCTTGAATTTTTGGGTCCAGAGAAACTATAATGTAAATCCATAATTAGCAATAGAACGATGATAAATAACTATTTCTTTGCTTTCCTGTGCACAAAATCTTTATAACATAATGTGGATGTTAATATGAGTAATTATTACAATTATTTCCTTTGGTATGGATCCTACAATAAGGAGGACTCTCTAAAGCAAGAAAGTAAGAGTTAAGTAAGCTTAAGACTTCCTGGTAGCAATATTCCCTGTACATTTTATGGCTTCTATTTTAGGGTTACTTAAAGATTTTTTTTTTTTCCTGTTACATTATTAAAACTATCAAAATACTACAGAAACCATATTAGTATAGAAATTATTTTAATAGTTAGAATGTTAGAGGATCTTTCTTATGAAACTAAATAAACTTAATAGAGAAAAAATAATGGCATTGAGTAGTGTATGGGTATACTTAATGTTAAGGTGATGGTGGAACAGTGATAGAACTCAGTGACACTTTAAGTTCTAATTAAAACAGAGAAGTTGAATGGCCATTTATAAGGATCTTGCATATTTAGTAACTGATGGCCTCCAACTTGCAGAAGTTGTCCCATGTTATATTTAGGAATTAATAGTCTTAACATTATTTTAATGTACGTTTCTTTAAGTTACAATAATATGTTCTTCTGAAATTAATCCATAATTCTTGCCATATAAAAATTCTGGTACTGACTTATTTTTAACTGCTTGGTTAGGCTAACATAATAGTCATGTCTGTTTTTCTGTTGTTTTCTGTTTATTTCACTGTAGTCCTAGGAAAAAGCCCACATTTCTGTTCTTGTTTTTGTCTTTGTTCTGAATCTGAGAGAAAATTGAAATATTTACATTTAGTAAGATTTTTACAAATAATTTCTGAAACATTCTGTGCCTATGCTTTCTAATCAAAGTAAAATGTATCTTGACAAGCTATCAGCATGCTTCAAGTCTAAAAGCAGATTTGTAGCATGAGATTTTTGCCTAGTGGAAAATGAAGTGTTGATTTTGATGAAAACCAGCCTTTTCTCAGCAAGTGTTTATACTGAAAATTTGTGGCCAGAGTTAGAAAGGGATACTGAACTTCTCAGCTTTCACAGAAGCTGGACATTGTAGTTTTCTGAACATGGCTGAGATTCTCTTGCAAGTCTCTTGTGCTGTTCAGTTTTGATCCTCCGAAGTGCTGTTTCCTGACTGTGGCTGAGGACATGCTTGGACTACAAATGGGTGTAACAAACATGCTGAGGGTACATGATGGCTTTTTGATTTGCCCAAACAATGTGCCTAGCTTAGGATTGTCTTTATAGTCATATGTCTTGAACATATGGTCTTTGTTAGTACTCAAGTTTGGATTGATTTTTGCCAGAACCAATGTTTTTGCATCATAAATTCTTAGTCATATGAGAGACTTTATTTGCTATGGATACAAATATATGCTGGGCACAAGATACTGATTGTTGGCCAGCTGGACTCTACAGTTATTCTTGAGTATGTGTTACAGCAGAAAGAGATAGTTGGCTTATACATTTACTACTTTTTCCTGTGATTTGTTTTTGTGTTCAGAGCTATGAGCAGGCCCTGCCATGCCAGGGAGAGCATTAAGAGTAAAGGCAGGAAGGCCCGTCAACCCAGTCAGTTTGTGTTGCTGCCCTACTGCCTGCGTCAGTGTGTGTGATGACCTCTGGCTGTGCATGGGAGTAATGCTGGCATTAAGTAAAATATGTTTTACTTGACCTGTATTTGTTACTTAATCTTGTTTTTCTTTTTGAGCTTTTGCTGTCAAAATTTAGTTGGTCACAAGACTTACAGCTGGCTTACATGAGACTGAGGTGTGTTTAATCACTTCTTATACTGAGATATTTTTTAAAAGCTTCTATAAGATACTGTATTAAATCCTTAGAGGAATTTTTGAAAATGTCTTTGTCGAAACATTTGTTTTATACCTGTCAAGTTCACAGTGTTCAATACTGAGATGAAATAATCTTAATTTCTAAACTATTTCTTATATTAGCCCACTCTTACACTAGGTTTTGTAATATTTATTTAATCAGAACGTTTTTATACTCATGAGTAAATTTATGGATATTAGTACTCCTGTTTTATTCAGTGAGGACCAATCTTGCAGACAGATATTTGGAGTGCTGCCAATTTGGGGCAATTAGTTAAAAAAAAAGTAACAAAACAAAACTATATAAATGCAGGACTTTATTCAAATGTAATACCTCAAAAAACATAAAGCTTTAATTGACACAGAAAGCTTATCTTCAGTATTCTGGGTTGTTTTATATTTTCTGAGTTATGTTCTCCCATTATTAGCTGCATGTGATAAATATTCCCTTTAGAGAATGTTACTCTAAATAACTATTTAAATAAATGTCATGTTTAGATGTTTCATATACATGTGATACGGAATGGATGTCACTCTTTAATTCTGCCAACTATTTCATTAAATCGTATTTTATTTATAGAAGTGGATGTTAGTATTCTGTAACGGTATTTTTTTTAGCAGGTCAGATTGTTTCCCCGCAATCTGCTCCAGCCTGTGTTGAGAACAAAAATGATGTGAGCAGAGAAAATAGCACTGTTGACTTTAGCAAGGTAAGTATGTTCACTGGCAGCAAAAGGAGTTTCATGACTACCAAACAGGTCTTCTAAATACATTGAATCTATGTGAGTTAGGAACAGTTACGGAATGGAATTTTTTACATGAACATTAAAAATTTTCAAGTACTGAAATAATGTTTATATGTGAAAACAGCAAAAAAAAAAATTCCTATTTTCCCAATAAATTACTAATAATAGGAAATGACAATGTAAGAATGTGGATATCCATTTATTGGATTAAAATACAGTAGCTGTATAGCTGGAAGTTTTTACAAATGAACAGAAAATTGCCTCAGTACAAAGATAATTCAGAATTCTTGTAATTTGAATTTACCTTTCAGATTTATACTTTTGTAGAAGTAAAACGTGAATGCAAACTATGCTTTTTATAACCTGAACTCGTGGATTCCAGATGTCTCAAACAGAATGTGTTTCTGTAAACCTATAACTTAATACTTCTGGCAAGCCAAGACATTTCAGTACACTTCACAAAAGATGTTAGCTGTTCAGTAGTGGAGATTGCAATGACAGTTCAATGTTATATAGCAAAGAAAAGCAAACAGCTTCTCAGCTTTAATGTAAAGGAGTATCCTAATTTAAGAAGTCTGTATGTATCTAAAACAAACTGTCACATTAGATACAGATGACGGTTCTGACAGGAATGTTTGGCTTCAACTGACACATTAATACAACAAAGGTTGAGTAAGTGAATAAAGGTAACTTAAACCAGTATCCTGAAGAGCAGCACTTTTGTGTCTGTTGAATCTTGATGTTAGTGCAACTGAGCTAAAAGTAGAGTTATGTGATTGCTCCATCTGGTGCCAGAGATATTTCCTAGCAGCAGTAGCTATTTGCACCAGTTGAATTCTTGACTGAACATGCCAGACTAGAAATGATATATGGCTGAAATGAAGATGGGAAACAGACCTTATTGTCAAAGATAGTGAGAAGAAAGGAAGAGGGTTGGGGATGTATTGTGGACCACAGTTCTTCAGAAGTAGCAAGGACTATAAACCATGTCATGTTAAAAAATTGCAGGCTAATCCTTTAAAATATTTTAAATTAAGAATATAGACATTAATATGTGATTTTGGTTTGCTGGTATTTATACTAGAATTATTAACTAAAAATCACTGTTCTGGCAATTGTTCTAACATCATGGTAATGATGCCAAACATAAATAAAGCTGGCTACTCAAAATTAAGCTGTACTGAATTGAAGCTTGTAACAACCTAGTGGGCTTTCAGTTGTGCTTTTCTTGCTTATTTCCACTATTTCTTTGAGTTTTGTAGGATAAGAATCCTAGTCTGCTATCTAGTTGCATGTTTTTTCTTTTTTTCCTTTGTATTAAACAAGAATGGAGGCTGCAACATCTAATCCTCCAGTCTCTGGTTGTATAGTGCTGGAGCTCTTCCTACTTAAATTACATGAGAAGAAATCAACATGTCATCTTTGGCCAAGCACAGCAGTGTTAGCTACCAAAAAGAATGTCAGAAATATGAAAGAAACATCTTCTGTTTGCAGAAATGAATTAAGAGAAAGACTTCTATTCTAAGTACCTTTTTTGACTTCTTTAAATATATCTGTTTATCCCTTTGAAGATGCATATGTAAAGTACAATTTCCACTTGAAAGGTGCTATTGCACATAACTCCCAGTGGTTATAATTGGAATTATGTGCACAGATTGAGAGGAAAGTAGATCAGTACACTAATTTTCTCTTGAGTATTGTGATTTCTTGCTCTAATTTTGTTCCACATACTAATGTCATTTATCTTCTCCAAAAAGACACCTTTAACTTCCTTGAGTATTTTATCTTTGCTCATCTATATCCCTTGGGCAGCTTCTAATGTTCCAAATTTTGGAGTTGATTCAAAAAGCTGCCTTAATCTAAATATGGCAGCAAGACCGCGGATTGTATTAGTATCTGTTTATGAATAACACGAGGATACATCACTAAAAGCTGTCTTCAATGTTACTTCAGTAGCTTAAAGAGGGATGTTCGTAAATGTGTCACTCCTTCTTGGGGAATACTTTGTATTCTCATGACCCTACAAAAGTGGTTTAAATGGTCTGTCACTCCACTACTTCACCCAGAGCCAGTAAGCAGGGTGGGGATGTCAGTGTAACAACTGTATCTGTCTGGGCTCTGATGCTGCTGCTTCCCCTGGGGGCTGAAGTGAACCTCAAGCATCCTGAAATATGAAATGCATTAAGAGAATGCAGCCTGTCCCTTCTCTTGGCAGCGTTTCTGTGCTCCACACTGAAACAGTATTTCTGAATCAAAACTGTGTCCCTATACTTAATGGAGTTTGATTATTCAAATAACACGCAAAATAATTGATTTGTTTTTGAATGCTTTATGACCTGTTTATAAGTAAATTTGATTAATACAGGTCAAGGCTTTCCTAAGGAGTGATGTTTGTTTTTTTCTTTCTGTTTGTCTTCATTTCAAATTATGTTTGGTTCTCTGGGAGTCCTCCCCCTCCAGTCCTTGAGGTTCCCTGCAGGGGAGCAGATTCCACATTAGTCATTTACTACTGTGCTTAATTGGAGCCTTCTGGGGCTATTAAGTGTTAGGTCATGAATATGGGTCAATTTAGGGTTAAGATTAAGATGTGATGAGAGCTATCCAACTAAATACTTTTTGTAATAAGAAATGCATGGTGGAGTGTGGTGGGTAGGTTAGATGAAGCATTTGAAGGATGTAACTTTTGCCATTGCCCCACATGCACTCCAGGGTTACCTCTGCTTTTGTTAGGTAGTAGCAGAAACAGCACCCACCTCAGTTTTGCACATATTTGCCCACTTTGATGCACCTCTTTACTTTTAGATGGGCCTCTGTTCAATTCCATAAAGATTTTAGAATCTCAAGCTGATCAATCAACAAGAAACCTGTCTGGAAATACTTGCTGGTAGACAAGAGAGTGTTTCTTTCAGATGTGAATCTTGGTCCTTTGGTGTGTATGTCAGCAGACCTAAAAGTGGCAACTGTATGTGCATATGGTATGTGAGACGTTAGGTTATTACATTTATAGAATGCACCTTGTTAGGTGTGCCTGAAAGACTATTTTATTTCTCTCAACTATAATTGACCCATGTTGCCAAAATTAAACACAGAATGAATTTGTTTATGTGTTGTATTTAACTCTAAGGAGTGATTTGAGTGGGCAACAGAAGAATTTATCTCACTCCAACCTTTTAGGTTGATTTGATGGCGGTCTGACTTTGTGAGGTGTTGGTCACCACGCTAGATTAGCTAAGGGGTAGCATTAGACATCTCTTTATGATCTTAGAGAAATTCAAGTTAAGATACAGGCAACTGTATTATATCTGAATTCTGATTTAGTGCCAGAGACATTTGCGAGAAAGCAATTTTCTAAATATTACCAAAACCCATGCATGCTAGTACTGACAGATGGCTGGAAGATAGACATTAAAATGGTCCACTTTAACAGTTTATGTTGGATTTGGTTGCTGTTGTTGTGTTTAGATTAATAAAAGGAAAGCAAATGACAAAATTCATGTATTTTGAAATGTAGACAATACTGGTGTATAATGAAATCAAACATACATTATATACTCTATTTATCCATGTCAATTTTTGTTACAAACTGTATACTGATAAAAGTAAATACAAATGAAACTCATTCCTAAGCAAATACCTAGAGCTGACATAGCAATACTGTTTATGCAACTGCTTTTTTGTCCCTTCCTACCCTCCCCCTGGAGAAGTCAACATCAGAGCCTTAAAACTGCAGAGTTTTTGTTCTGCTTTTATCTTACAGCTTACTCCCTTGAGACAATTATGGTCCTAGCTTTTCTATTGCTTTCAGTAGAAGAAAAGCGATTTCCACTAAATATGAAAACTACAGAGTAGTGGAAGTAGGGATTTGAGGTAGTGGAGTCTGTTCTTTTTCTCACTGAGATTGTAATATGGCATCTATGATCCTTGAATTAATGAATTTAACAATTATTAATTGTGGAAGAGTTAAATGTCCTCGTTTCTTCTACTGCAATTAATTATGTTATGAATTGTTGATGCTGCTATGATTTTTTTTTTATAAAATTATTGAATAGGAGATTAATACTACATGCCTAAAAAGGTTGTGGTTTGTTTTCTTTATAAATGATTTCTGGATTACTTTAGCTATATTTCTAAGATAATATTAGTCAAATACTGAATGATCAGTTTCTGTTTTCGAGAAACATTTTTATTTTTGAAAAATTTACTTTTGAAAACCACAGGAGTAGAAGCTGAAGAATTAAAATGATTGTAAAAATTAAAATATATAATGCAGTAAGTGACCAAAATAAGGGGGAAACAAAAATCCCCATATGTAACTTCTAGGTAATTTGATATCATTTTCCCAGGTTGACTTACACTTCATGAAAAAGATACCACCTGGAGCTGAAGCATCCAACATCTTAGTTGGTGAGCTGGAATTCCTGGACCGTGCAGTTGTTGCTTTTGTTAGGTTATCACCTGCGGTGCTGCTTACAGGACTAGCAGAAGTTCCAATTCCAACTAGGTACAGTTAGATTTATTTCTCTTCATGTTTTCCTAAGTACCTCTTGGAGGCAGGTGTTGTGATCTTCAGCAAATTTCATCTCACCATGAATAAAGGACATCTTTCAACTTGCCCTTTAAATATGTATATTCAGAAATATACATAAATATGTGTATGTATATTCTGAAACATGCTATGTGTGATTAGAATTATTCTTTGCAGAAGTAGAGAAGATAGTTTGTCAGTTTACAGCACAGTGTTAATAATATACAAACTTAATTCTGCAGATGAAATACTAGGAAATGGCAGCAGAACAAAGTGGTAGACTTTCATCTGTAACTGAAATGAATCTTGTGATACTGCAGAATTAAGTCCAGAAGAAAAAAAATGGTAAAAGGGATCTTTAAAAGGAAAAACTCAAACTATATGTTTTGTTTGGCTAGGGATTGTTCATAGATGAAGAACATGCTGTAAATATGCTCCTCTAAAACTCTGTAGATGCTTGCATAAAAGGAAATGTCACTTTTGACCATACATTTTTATTAGATTATATTTTTCTTAGTTGAAAATTTTTCTCATGAAGTATTTTAGCATTGAGGACGATTTATGAGGAATTACTTCAATGTTTAAAATACAGTTTGTAGCCAAGCATTAAGCTTCTAAGAAGATCTTCAATTACATTTTTCCCTGTTGGGGCTAATTTGGATCAAAGCTCTAGCTAATTCTCCCGTGTCTAAATGCACTGGCTTAACTATTACGCAGCCTCTCAGCTTTTTGTTGTTGGTTTGACTTTGTGTGCATGTATTCTGCCTCTCTTTCTTCTTCTGGGGGGGGGGGGGGGGGGGGGGGGGGG
>PPHD01003059.1:5518-33008 GCA_002909625.1 Bambusicola thoracicus
TGGTTTTTTTTTTTTTCTTCCTGATCATCTCCCCCATCTCATCGCCCTCTCTCCAGGACAGGGGAGCGAGCAAATGGCTGTGTTAGTTTAGCTGCTGATGGGTTAAATTACAACACCTACACACGTATCTTTCTAGAAACAGTAGTACACATCTTCCAAGATAAGCATACAAACTTCTTTATTTTTACGGTTTATTATTTTTTATGATTATAAAGATTACTCAAATACTTTTCTATCTAGGTAGAATACATGTATGCTTCAATATGCAGAACAATTCAGAAAAAGAATTTTCTAAAAATATAATTTTATTTGAGCTCACAATGAAGATGGATGATAGCTCTATGTATGTTACTTTGCAATAAAAGAAATAAAGTCAAAGTTATTAAGGGAATTTTATGACCTCACATGCTTAATAGAAAATATTCAATAAAATGTTCTTCATTGTTGTATTAGAAGAAAGCAATACTTTTTGACCAAAAAGCTGTCCTTTTATTTTTTTGTGCCTTTTGCCATCACCAGCAATGAATGATGAGTAATGAAACTCCCATTTTACAATCTTAACTGTTAGAAGTTTTAAACAACCTGGGGGAAAATGTCCAATTAGGACGTTAACAAAATCTGCCTTTTCTTGTATGGCTATGTATGTATATGCCTGTATGTATATTTATGAGTTTGTGTATGTGAGCAGTGGGTGTGATTGTAGCACTTGAGCTGGCAACATCCCCTTTAAAGATGTCTGGCATTCTTTCAAGCAGCTTATGACTGCCAAAACTGAAATGTTTGGATTGAAATTTTCCACTGTAGGTTTATGTATCAGGCAGTATCTTATTCAAAACAGTCAGACAAAATAGCTCAGCTATTTCAGAGAATGAGATTAGGCAAAGTATGTTGTTTTTATCAGTGTTAAAGAGTATTAGAAAACAGTGCCTTGCAAAAGCTGGAACAGAAGCCAGTAGTTATACCACCTCTTTCTGGCAGCACAGAAGCAAAGCCAGATGCTGACTCAGTGTCTTCTTTGCTTTCCAATTCGCAGAGAGGAAAGCAGAAAGATTTTGTTACCACTCTACCTAAGGCAGTTACTACAGGTTCATTACCTGAATGGTTTGATTGTGCTACACAACTATGGAATTTCATTTTAAATGCAAGTTAGGAGTAAGTGCAGAGAAGATGAAGCTAACACCTCTCTGCTAAAATGTAGTTCATTTTACAAATTACAGAGGAGAGTAAATAGTGGATTTTATTGTTTTCCCACATTATGGTGTTTTTCTTATTAGATGATGAAAAGACTTCATTTTTTTCCTCCTTTCCGGAAAATTGCTGTTTCATCCACTGATCGATTAGCTGTTGAAGATCCTGAATACTTATTCCCTTAATTATGTAATGGAAGAACTTTGGAAGACATCTCTCATCTTTTCTCTATTAGATGACTTTTCAAAACTGTCTGAGGGTGATATATGAATTCAAAGCATATTTGTATTCAATAATGGAGGTCTTGACCAAATCTAAAAGAGCGGATATTTCTGGAAAATTCATTCTAACTACCTTGTAGCATGTTTCTGGACATGATATCTCTCACACGTGGAGTTGGGAGCCATGGTAATGATTGATATTGAGAGTCTGTTCTGATTTCAGTTGAGACAGTTAATAGCACATCTGGAGCTGGGCCAAGCTGCTCTGTGGGAAAGAGCTGCTGTCATGATGGTGCAGCATAGAGGGCTGGGTAGAACCAGGACAGGTAGCCTTAATTAGGCAAGGAGTGGGGGTGTGTAGTATTCCATATCAACTGACATCATGCAAAACTCCGCAGAGCTATAGAGACAGCCCCTCTTTAGGGATTGGCTAGGAGTCTGTCAGCAGATGATGAGACAGTGTGTTGCTAGTGGGGCATTGGCTGGTGCCTGGCAAGTAATTGTATTGTGGGTGTTTGTATATATTGTTATCATTGCATTTTTGGTTTTCATTTTCTGCCTTAGCAAGTAGTTTCTAACTCAACCCACATGCTCTATCTTGTTTCCAGTTCTTTTCCTCCACCCACTGGGTGGGGAGAAGTGAATGAACAACTGTGTGGTACAGCTACTTGCTGAATTAGACCACAATAGAGTCATACAGATTAGTTTTAGCAAGACCTATGAAGAGTAATCTAATTGTCTTGTACTGAAGTTTTAGATGAGAACACACTGCATAAGTAATGTGTTCATCCAGAAACTAAAGTACAAAAAAGCAGTTTCCTTATGGGGATTCAAATAAGAGGTGGTCACAACTCACTCTGCCTTTAATGTAAAATTGCTTTCTATTTTCCTAAAAGTTATCCCGAGTGTGAGTTTGAACTCTGAGATAGGTCCAGGCAAGGCTCAGGTACAGGTCTGATCAAATCACCTGAGGGGGGGGGGTGCAGAAGAGTAATCCTCACCTGCAACATCATCTTTCCCTGCCATAACAAATGATGGTCTTGTGGCACCCAGACTGCACACCAGGAGCTGATTTGGGGGGCTGGTTGGAGATACTGGCTCCATGGACATAGAACAGAACACAACAGAACAGGATTGTATCACTGCTTGTGAGAAGCCTTAGCAACTTGAATAGGCCCAGGGTTGCATTCTCACTATCAGAGAACTGTTCAGAATGCATTCCTACAGCTAAAAAGATATTAATAGCCTGAATGAAGAAACGTCCATGAAACAAAGTTCTAGCCATACCCTGGATCTTAATCATCAAGTTACAGACTGGCTTGAGTTAGAAAGGACCCCTTACTGTGGGCTAGGTTGCCACCCTCTAGATCAAGCTGCCCACGGCCCCATCCAACCTGGCCTTGAATGTCTTCAGGAATGGGACATCACATTTTTCATCATTCCTGGACTAAGCCCACTCTCTGCTCCCTGGCAAAACTCTCATCAACTTCAATTGGAACTCAGAAACAAATCTGTCAGAGAGAGCCTGCTCATTTTTCATGAAAGTGAGACATTGCAGTGGAAGTGCTAAGACATGGCTTGAACCCGCAATTGAACACCTGGTAGGAAGACAGGGCCAACCCAGGGGAGATCAGGTGCATGCAATGTACTTGAGTGACCAAAAGCGGTAGAGCCAGGTTCCACCCCTTTCCAAACCTCATTTAAGAATTGGTGGGGGAAGGGGAGCATAGCATATCTTGCTGGAGATCCCTACATATCTCAGGCCTTCTGAATGTAAATAGTTTCTTTTCTTTGTTTCTGTGCCCATAGTCAATGCAATTTGAGCAAATCCTTATTTGCTGCAGCTTGGGACCTGGCTGCTCTGCTGTTGTTGCTAATTTTTCCATCAGATTACAGATGTGTATGCAAGACAGCCCTATTCCTGGAAGTGTTCAAGACCAGGGTGGATGAGGCTCTGCTCCGTCTGATGTAGTGGAAGTTGTCCCTGGCTATGGCAGGAACCAGATGAGGTTTAAATTTCTTTCCAACTCAGATCATTCTATGATAATTCTGATAATTATTCTGTTCCAGATGTTTTTGCATTGCTCATTACCTCTAAGTTTGAAGCTGGCTTCTGGTTGACAAATCTGTGTATGGCAGTCTAAGCAGGTGCTGGGGTCCAGGAGAAGCCTTGTGTTCTGCGGCCTCTGTTTGCAGAACACTGTGGGTTTGGTTAAACAGTCTGTCAAAGTCATTAACAAAAAGTGGGTGTAGCTGTGTTTAATGCAATATTCCCTCTTTTAATGGCTCTGCCAGGCAAGGTGCATTTATCAGGCAAATCTGCATTTATCAGGAAAGCAAAGTATTTCTGAAATCTATTTGGCATGTTATGAGATAGGTGTGATTTCACTGGACAACATTTTAATACCAAGATAATAGGCAGTATAAAATGTTGCCAGCCAGGTTCTGATAATCAGTACTTGGAACTGCTACACAAAGCCTGCAGGTGTTTACACTTAAAAACAGCTTATTTTAAACTATGTTTAAAAACAGCTTATTTTAAACTAAAAACATAATTGATGGCTGATAAAAGAACACTAAATTCTTCACGGTGCAACTTGATATGGTACAAATTGTTATGGTACAAATGAACTGAGGGGTGTCAAGTGAGTTTGAGGCATGAACTTAATGGAATAGTGAGGAAATCTGCAGACCACATTAAAAAAAAACTGATAATATCAAAATAATTGAAAATTCATAAACGAATGTAAATTCCTTTGCTATCTATACAGTTCTTTTAAAAATCTATTAGAAAAAAAAATAGTGTATGTAAATATAGAGGACACTTCTCCCTGGAAGCAGAACGGGTGCTTTATTTTATTCCTATATGTTATTCAAATTGTTTAATTGGATTCAAACTCTTTTCTATTCATGTTTTTACACTTGATATATCCCCTATTCCAAATCTTTTACCACTTTTATTTACTGACACTATGAGTTGTCTTGTACTTTTAAAATAAGGTTTCTGTTAAAATTTAGCTTTGGATGTATTCAGAATTAAACCTTATCTATATCCCATAGTCAATGCATTCTGTGTACGCTAGGTACTTACACAGTGGCACAGTACTTCTATTAGCATCTGCAACGTTTGACAATGAGGAAGGGGCAATTGATTCCTTCACTTCATGAAAACAAAAGGAGAGCAGAAGCCTTGTTGAGCATTTGCAGACTTTGTTCTTCCCGAGCCTCAAATGCTGTGAGAACTCTGCCTCGGTAGCTTGATAGCTCTTTCCTGACTTAGGTATATAGCTAGCAGGAGATAGGATCCACTTGACCCAGTGCGGTATTAGCTTCTTTGCGAAGAATCTTGCCATCCTGGTGAGGGCGCTTTAACCTTAGCATGCTGATAGCATTTTGCAGTTAGGCGCGTGAGGAGAGGTCAGCAGTGGAAAATGCGTGAGGCAGGATAATGGAAGACACAGATCCTTGAACAAATCAAGTGGAAAAGATTCACCTTTAATGCCACAACATTTAATACACAAACATATGCAGCCTGAGAAACAAAGTAAAGCAGAGGCTCTGCATATAAGACAGACACTGCTGGAAGAACTCAGAAGTAGTGGGGTGGGTTGCATGAAAGGAGGACTGTGATGGTTGCTGAGGGCTCTATAGGTTGTGGGTTGCCATTTACATAAATGTAGAAGCGTGGAGCTGAGTGATGAGTGATAGGAACTGGCCTTATTCATGCCTCTTCTGTGAAGTACCAGGTTCCTTATGCTTTCCTGTGAAATCTTTCCTCAGTGTTTTGAAACACAGTCAATGTAATATTCACCAACAGCCTGCAGTGAAAATCTGTACATAATAGGATACGAAATAAATTAACACTGATGTGCTTCTGAAGATGTTATCATATGGTAAAACCTCCATGTGGTAATCATCTACTGTTTGGGACTGCAGCCTGACATAGTGTTTAAAAAAAAAATAAATAAAATTGCAGCAGTAAACTTGTTGTCTACTTCTACATTTTTGAAGTTATCTTTTAATGTATAACCTTTTCCTGTTCCTTCTGTTTGTGCTGCTCAAAAAAAAATTGTGACTTAGGTAAGAACAAAATTGGATCAATTTGCTTCAGGGTGAATGAACCTTTAATCTCCTACTACTATTTTTATTCTTGTTAGAGGTCTTTTTTCTTTTTATCCCTCCAGCCTCCCATGATTTTTATTTAATAATTTATTCCAGCAAGTTTTCGTTTCAAAGACTTGGACCTCTGAGAGAAAGTTAACTAATAAGCTATTTTTATAAATAAGTGAAATTATTACCAGTAAACTTAGATTTACAGCTTACTTCCTTATGTCCAATGAATAATGTGTAAAAAATTTAAGATACTACTGCAAAGCTTATTTCAGTTCATAACTAGTACTCGATAGCATTTATAATCTTCTTTTAGGATAACACA
Organism: Bambusicola thoracicus; assembly: GCA_002909625.1. Lineage (NCBI taxonomy): Eukaryota > Metazoa > Chordata > Aves > Galliformes > Phasianidae > Bambusicola > Bambusicola thoracicus. The sequence continues at coordinate 11,363 of PPHD01003059.1, forward strand.
GTAATAACAGTAGCAACTACTGCTAATACTAACAGCAGTAGTAATAACAGCACAGTAATAAGTGGTAACAGTAATGCTACCATTCCTATTGCTACCACTATAACTGATAATACTAATGATGGCTGTTATGTTCTTGTAAAGTCAAGTTAATATTTGAACTGTCAGTTCCACTTATTTCAGAACTATTGATTTTTATTTTTTTTACTAGCTGGGGATGTGTCCCAAAATTTCACAACCATATCCAAGTTCTTCTGTCATTGCACTTTTGAATGGTACTTTGCACTGAAGTCAGCAATACTACTTAGCAGGAGTAAAAGCTGCAGAGCAAACTTCTGACATTGTTTTACCATTAGGCAAATGCCTGTGACTTGTCTGCTGTGTCTTGAAGTCTGGCATAATGTCTATTTCCTGCATTTTAATAAAAGTAAAATACATACTGAATTGGAAAAAAAAAAGGCATTAGAACAACAACAAAGATATCATGGTACATGCATGCATTATGAGACCTTTGATTCTGCTGTCTTTCACGCTAATGTAAAAATAGCTAATGAATTAAATAGTATGACATTACCTTATCATAAATTTAACTAAAAATAAAATCATGTTCCAAGAACAAAAAAGTGCCATGATTTGTCAAAGTATAAAAACCATGGCATCTTTTCATTGTCTAAGTGAAAAGACAATGTTATATTAATGGTAGAAATAGAAACAAATTACACATCAACAATCATGATGTAAGTGTAGAAGAGCACAAGGTGGGGGGAAGAAAGATTTCTAAAGTAGTTCAAATGGTTTCAGTTCTCTTTCAAACAAGATAGAGATGTTTCTCACTCTACTTAAATTTAGACCAATGTAAGCCCTAGATTTTTTTAACAGTGGATAAAGCACTTTTTTTTTTTTGAAGCCTGAGTTTTCACATAGTAGTCTTTACATGAAGGGCCTTCTTTATAAGTTTCTAAATTACATATTCTGATACTCTCAAAGTCTGGTGTTAACATAGTGATATTAATGTTGTGTTGCAAATGAACAGTATGTGGCATTCAGTACTGAATCTCATTCCAAGTGTTTTCCTCAAGGCATTAGTGACTGATGCTAAACTCTGGGTTAAATTCACCTTCTTTCTACTGAAGTAATTGAAAGAGTGAAACAATCAACACAACACTGCTAGAGAACCAGTAAGAATCCCTCTTTTGTAAGATGTGAGAACTCTGAATTGTTACTGCAAATTGTAAAGTCCAAGTGCCTGGGGTGAAAATACATGCATGTCAATCTATTTGTGTGCTATTCCAATATGACATGTACGTGCATGAAGCTGTGTAAATACATGCACAGCAGTTGGGAGACTGAGCTATGGAATCCCTGAAATGTTCTTTGAACTAAGTGCAGGTATTCAGGGAACTGCAAACAGGCATAAACAAATGCTACTGATCCATTATCCTCACAGAAAATATAAGCTAACTACTTGAGCTAAAACTTGCTCTATTGCTAGAAGTAACTTCCCATGCACCTATCCTCTTATAATTATGTCAGAAAATCAGTAGTCTGCATACGCTCCTTGGAATGATTGGTCAGGTGGACCAGCATTAGCTAAGGAGGAGAGGTAATAAACTGAAACACGTAGTTGTATATTTAAAAACAACTTTTAACTTCTAATTTTCTGCTGTTTTAATCATTCTTCTAAATATTATTGCAATAAAAACTAAATAACAAAATTAATGTTTTTTATCTCGAAAAGGCCAAGCCTAAGGTGAAATGATGTTAAAATAAATGCTTCAGTCTACAGGAACATTTACTCATGCATTTAGCTCAAAGTCATTTTGTCTAGTGCTTTACAGCAGAAATAAAATGGAAGAGTTTATTGTGATTATTTCACATGTGGCTTTGAATTTGAATATAGTAAATGTTAAGACTGGACTTTATATGTGATGAAAACCTCATTTAAAACTTTCAGTGATTAAAAAAAAAATCCTTCAGTTTTAAGAACAAAATGAAACTTGCATAGCTTTTAAAACTTTCAGATATTCTACAGACATACTAGGTGACTGCAGTTTAGCCTGAATTTCAGTCTAAAATGTACTCATCTATCAAATTAGAAATTTCTAATACAAAATCACTGTTCTTATCAAATTACTTACACTTAACTATCTATATCTTGAATATATTGCGAACAGCCTATGATTATTTAAAACACAAGCTATGAAATGATATTGTACCTCTCTCATGGGGTGATTAGATTAGAAAAGGTATATGACATACTCAATAGTAATATAACAGTACAATTCTTATAATGCAATATGTGGTTTGTTAAATAGAACTTCCTTGACACTTTTGAAAACTGTAGGTTTTTAAGCCATCTGATTATCTTATTAAAGGATTATTTTTCCTGTTAGTTCCTAGTGGATACTGGTAGCTTCATACTGGTAAAACAGTCTTGATTCACAAGCTATTTTGTGAAATTTTTGTGAAGGTCAAACTACAGTCATAAATGTCCTCTTTTCAATTAAAAAAAAAAATGACTGTTAAAAATAGGTATATTCAGATAAATCCCACCAGTTATGTTTGATAGTACATGCAGTGATTTCCACGTATTTTCTGTAATCCCCCATTAATTCTTTGCTTATTCAATAGTGTTTGTGAAGAGGAAATATCAGGCGGGTGGGAAGCATTCATACAAGAGTACTGGTCCTAAGATGGACCCCTTGTCACTGGCCTTCGTCTGAACATAGAGCCATTTACCCCAACCTCCTGGCTGTGACCACACAACTAATTACTTATTCACTGAATAGTCCCCACTTCAAATCTGTATCTTTCCAATTTAGTGATAAGGATGTGATATAAGACCTTGTCAAAGACCTTGCAGAAGTCCAGGTAGATTACATTAGTCATTCTTCCATTTATCTACTGATGCCTTCACTCTACTGTAGAAGGCCACCAGACTGGTCAGGCAGATCTACCCTTTGTGAAGTTGTACTGATTGTCACAGATCACTTCCTTGTCTTGTATGTGCCTATCCATCTATTCTTTGATCTTCCCAGACAGGCAAGGCTCACTGGCCTGTAGATCCCCAGGTCTTCCTTTCTCTGTTTCTTAAAAGCGGGAGTAACGTTTCCTTTTTTTATTATTATTTTTTTGAGTACCTCAGCCTTCAGTGTCTTTTTTTCTTGCCATTTCTCCCTCCCATCAGAGAGGGGACATCCTTCTTGATCGGTCTCTTCTGACAAATGTACTTGTTATTTTTCACATCTCTCTAAGTTCAGTTTCCATCTGTGCTTTGGCTCTCCTGATTCCATCTCTGCACATTCAGCTGGCATCTCTGTATTCTTCTCAGGCCACACATCCTTGCTTCTGCTGTCTGTTCATTTCCTTCTTATCCCTCAGTTTAACCAGCAGGTCCTCATTCAGCCATGCCAGTATCCTCCCTCCTGTGCTTGATTTCTTATACTGAGGGTTGGAGACCTCTTGTGTACTGGAAAGGTATACTTAAAGATCTTCCAGCTCTGTTCTGTTCCTTTGTCCCTGTGGACAGTTTCCCAGGGGAATCTTATCCAATAATATATTTAACATGCAAGGATATATGTTTGCATAGATACCATTAATATCTTTCAAGATCTAGTCTTATTCATAGATGTTCAATAAGGAGACAGCACATAGAGCAAAAAGAGCAAATACTCAAAGTAACTACTGCAGTGAGAAATTTAAAAAAAAAAAGTGCCTCTGCAAAAGAGTTGCAGAATAAATTTCAGTAAAAAATAAATTTCCTGAAAAATAAAACTCCTGTCAGCTGCTTCCCTAAACAGAAGACTGTGATGGATACACTTGTTAAACTGTCAACTGCTTTATAGTGTACCAATTTGCTGAACATTTAAAATAATATTAAAAATATATTCCTTCTTCTGCTCATAGAATTATAAAGAAAAATGGTGTTAAAGGCTCTGAATTCTTCAGCGATTTGTCTGTTTAGAAATACAAAGGAAGTCTACAGAATCTTAAGGAAATTTGTAGAGACTTGTGAGGCACTGTAACAGCTTGCTCAGAAAAGCTCTAGATGCCCCATCTCTGGAGGTGTTCAATGGGAGGTTGGACAGGGCCCTGGGCAGCCTGATCTAGTGTATGGCAGCTATACCCATGGCAAGGGCAGATGGAATTGGTGGGCTTCAAGATCCCTTCCAACTGAAGACATTCTGTGATAGTGGGGAAAGCAGGGACTATCCACTTTGCCCTCCAAGAGAAAAGCAAGGGCCAACATAAGGCTAGTAGGGGGAACAGCCTGTCAGGCTTTAAGGTTTGGATTCCCATGCAACTGGCCACAGACTTGCAGGACTTTGCAAATAGATGTAGTAGATGTAAAAAGTATACAGCATTTCAAGGGGAGATTGGAAAATATTTTGAAGAGCAATCTGTTGCCTCTAAATGGTAAAATCATTTCAGGCTCTTTATTTCCCTTCAGCAGAGAATTGTCAGTGACGGTTAATTACTCAGGTATGTGACATATCTACTTGACTATTTTTATTCCTTATTCAGCAACTACTTCTAGTGACAGTATTCTAGTGGACACTTTTTTTTTCTGGATGGCAGCTCTTGTGCTCTATGATGCCCAGTTTTTTGATATCTGGTTAATATCAGGCAAGCTACAAGTGAAGGAGTCACTTTGGTAACACTTTTCCCTTTTTGCTATTTAGAGAGTAGTCAGGACTGAAAAAAAAAATGAAGAAAACTGACCCAGTTTTTATCTTAGTTGTACTGATGGGACTTGATCTGAACCTTATTAAAGACTTGTTCTTGATGTCTAACTGAAATACATCTAAATATATACAGTAATTGCTGTGGGGTTGAATCAGACCTAAATTTGTCTTTAGGAATACCATCCTTTGTGTGTGCTTTCAAAGGAAATTTTAGAGCTCTCATTCTTGATTTATTGTTTTTGTTTTGTTTTTTGCTTTTCCACCGAGGAAAACAACAAAAGATCTAATAGCACTTTAAGTACTGGAATGCACCTTAGAAATTCTCCAGTATTAAATGAATACGTATATAGAGTGCATGTATCCCTGACGTTCCTTCTTTGCATCAGCAGATTAAGACTCAGAATCTAGTCTTCAGAGATTAGATTATTCCAATTATATGTGTGCTGATGAGTAATATAAGCAATTTGCGTTTCAAAATTATGCACAAGACAATGTCACATGCTACAGTGCTTCCAGCTTATCTTCCTTATTTTGGAGGTTGACAGTGACTCTTGTTTCTGTTTAGCTTTGAGGCTCTGGACTGATGAAAAAACAATTTATTATGTTTTTTAGCTAATGTTTGTGCACTGATTTTGATAATAAGGTGTCTGTCTAAATGCAGAATATAACAGAACTCACACTTCTTTCTTTTTAGTTCTTTTTATTGTCTTAATAACACTGAAGATGGAGTGATGTCTTCTCAAAAGTAAATACTATAGTATGTAGCTTGGTAGGATTATTTGGATCTGTCCCATATAAGTCATTAGTATATCATGCATTGCACTACATGTGCATTGTATTTAAGATGGAGGAGGTCTTAAAAATGCAGAGTATGAGTAAATAATTTGCAACAAATAACTTTAAACTAGTGCATTTTATTTTATATGTCGATACCTGTCTTATGTTTCTAAACTTAATGTAAACTTCCCGGAACAATAGTTCTGATTTAAATATTAATGTTTTCACATTCGAAGTTCTGTATTTTATAATATTTACTCAGAATCTAATTTTCATAAACATTACTCTTAGCTAACTCATTTAAAGTAAATGTACCTCTTCATTATGCCACATGATCAGTTAAAATGAGTAATTTCTTTAAATATTAATAAAAATTTTTTGTAGTGTTTTCTGTCAGTTGAATTTACAATAACTGACAGACTCAGGAACAGTAAGTAGGAACTCAGGAACAACTAACATACAAATTCAGGTATTACATCCTGAGGAAGGAGCACCAGTCACACAATCCAGGTTATCCAACTGCTGTAACCAACATCTTTTTTTAAATATATAATATCCTTTAAAATAAGAGTCAGAAAGATTTCCTTTGTCTTCCTTCTATGAATTCATCTGAAAATGTTATTGTGAAGAGTGGGGTTCTGTCCTAAAAGGCCAAGTCACATTTGGAAATATTTCTTTTCTTCTGGGGAACAAAAGAAGATGGGAATAACATGTTTTGAAATCCTATATTAGATAAGCTTTTCAGAAGTTTTCAAGTCAAATTACAATAATAGTAATGACAGCACTAGTGCACAGTGCTCTGACTTAATCATGCTTCAGAAATTTAGTTTCCCAAAACAACTGTCTGAAAAGTACAAGTGACATTGCTATTTTTTTCTGAGGAAATGCAAAGAATACAACAAGAAAGAAGTGTTGGTAGTGTAACTTTCTTATGGAGGTGGATATTACAATTGCAATATTATGCTGACATTTGGCATCAGTCAGTGAGATGAGAAGCTGATTATTTTTACCAGTTCACATCTGGATTTTCAATTCAGGTAGATATAAGTGTCACTTTCTGGGTGTTCTCAGTGTTCAGACCTATTTTTCACCCACAGAACAAACAGGACTTAGGTAAAAAAACCAAACTACTTCTTTCTTTGTTCAAAATGATACCTTTATCTGCAAGGCTCAGATTTATTTCCTAGAAGCTCTAACTTATGCCTTCCCTTCAGCATTAAAAAAAAAACAAAAAAAAAAAAAACACAGAAAACATGCTCAGGCTGCAGTGCCTTTTTCTAATTCCTTTTTTTCCCCCTTTTTTTTTAATGTCATAGTTTAAAAGACTGATAATTTCATTATATCTTTTTTTTAAAGCCAAACATTTTTATGTTGAAAGCAATTCCCATGTGTCTCACTTCAATCTATAGGAGGGAGAGGACGTTCTTTGATATGTATACCTGACGTGAGATTAAGAAACAACTGTTCTAATGTTGATCTGACCAGTTTATTACAGGTCCTAGTCATTCAGGGAGATGGGGAAGGGAAGAAGGGTGATAGAAAAGATAGAAAATAGAAGCGAGGAGTCTTTGTAGGAAGGAAGAGGGAGATAGTCACCACCATGGGTCAAGCAAGGGTCCATTCATAGCTCAGTCATTGATCTTCAGTAGTGGTGGGCCGTTGGGTGTTGTTCTGTTGACGATGATAATGACCACGGTGAGATAGATGGAGAAAGTGGTGATACTCTCCAATGGCAGTACAAACTTATTTAGAAGTCCAAAGTGGTTGAGTCAGTGCCTTTTGGAGTGACAGCTTCTGGCTTTTGCATCTCAGTGGGAACTTCTTTTGTTCCCATCTTCTGGGCCTTGCCAGCAGGTAAGAGGGAGCATGGAGGCGCCAACTTGTATCTTGCCTTCACAGGATACAGTGGTATCATCCCCCAGTCTCCCATAGCAAGCTGGAGTTATTTGGTCACAGGCCAGATCTTCCACCAGTAAACAGTCCTGAGCATTCTCTTCATTAGGCAAACAGCTCCAAAGAAATGCTTTCAAGTGTAAAATTGTCCACTCAGTGATGTTGATTGCCACATAGCAACACTCACCTCTCATCTAGATAAGTGAGAGTCTTATCAGAAGAAATGCCTCTGAAAGCAATCTTTGAGCCAAAAACAAAGAAGGATTCATACACTGTGGTAGTTTTAAATTTTTAGTTTCACTGATTCTTGAACTAAATGGGTATTTCTTTCAGGCTTGTACTCCATTTCTCTAACTCCTGATCTATTAACAGAATGTTTACACTGTCAGATGGAGATAGCTACTCAGTGAACTTCTGGGTTCCAGAAGCTCCCAGTGTTGGTGTAACAGCTCATTAACTTCATGGTTTTATCTTAGAGTAGGTCAGCTTTTTCCTTGAACATGATACTCCTGACGGGGCCTCGTGAGGGCAGAGAAGAAGGGAACAATCACCTCCTTGGCCTTGCTGGCTGTCTCTCTTTTGACACAGCCCAGGATACTGTTGGTCTTCCAGGCTGCAAGAGCACACTGCTGACTTATGTGCAGCTTTTTGACCATCAGGACCCCAAAGATCTGATTTGGTCTTTCATTATTTTAAATGGACATCAAAGCACCTGTGATCACCTGGGCAAGTGTCTAAGACAGAACTTACTTTATTATGTAAATTTTTTTAAATGGAATTTTAAGGGATTTTCTTATCCCAGGAACTCTCTGACTTTTCTAGAAGAGATGAGTCATCTTTTTTTTTCCTTAGATTGCAGTAGATTGCAAAACTTTTCATAGTTTTTACCACATGAAGACTGGTGTCACAAACATTTTTCTGTTTTGTAGGCTATTTTCAAGATAAATCTTAAGTTTAGAGTAGCTTAGTAAAACACCTATGCTATTTGTTAACTGTTCCTGACTTGTGATAAGTCTTGATAATCAAAATTCATGTAAATTAATTATTTGTTAAAGATTTTTTTTAATGCAGTAAGAAGCTCAGCTGCTGATTACAGTGCTCAACTTTAAAATAAAATTTTGCTATTTATCATCTTGGTTGCATGGGACCCCCGGAAGCCTTATCAGTGGCAACCCTGCCCAGCACATAGATGGAACTGGATGTGCTTTAAGGTCACTTCCAAGCCAAGCCATTCTATTATGCTATGATTCCATACTCTTAACAGGAGAAAGTACAGCAGCCTCTCTTAAACTTGAGTCTTGGTATCTACTGAAAGCATTTTTTGAAAGAACCTTTTCCTTTTTACAGTGACAAAGATAGTGTTAAGTCTTGCCTTTATAAATATGAGCCTAATCTAGCTTTTAAATACTTTCAAAAATCAGTCTTTCATAAAGTCTGAAATGATTAAAGAAATCAGAGACTGCTAACACTGTTATCTCATACTCATAAAGGAGGTGATCTGGACCTTAACATAGGATGCAGTGCTTTTTGGCATTGGCAAATCTGATTTCACACTACCCCACAGTTATATGCTAAAACAAACTTACTGATATAGATGCACATCCAATGCCTGTGAAATCCTACAGTCTTCATGCTGTTCCTCATATCAGATAAATACCTTATTTATCTTGACTCTGAAGCTCACTTCTATGTACGCTCGCACTGCTGAGATTATAGCAGAGAAATTTCAAGTGCTGAGAAGTTCCAAATATATGTCAAAAAATCAGAATGCAACTGCCTGTTGGAATCTTCTGTAACACTTATTCACATTTTACTTATGTCTGTATGAGAAGTTGATTGTTTGTCCTTGCTTATCCCTTGTTCTGAGGGTATTATGTCCAGTTTAGGCTATTTGCGGGGCAGAAGAATAACGGGAATATCTGGATTGTATGCTGAGGTTTATTTCATTCAAGCTACAGTATTCATGTGATTCTTCAGCTTCATTAGATTTACTTATCTTTGGCAAAGAGTACCGAAAGGACATTGGGTATTTCAGTTGAAGTCTCTCAAACTTTTTATTTCTTTATATTTCTATCATATCAATTCAGGATCAGTTATTTAATCTATTACTTCTTAGCCTGACTGGAGAGAGCTGCACTGTTAGATCATAAGATACAACTTGGCAAGAAATTATTTCTCAAGAAATTGAAATGAAAGCAATCCTGAGACTTTGGCAGTTGTAGCAGCATCAGTTGCAGCAGGAAGAGAGAGTTGGAGAGAATTTTGTATACATCCACTTCTGCAAGGAGCATAATGGCATCTGCCTTCCTCTCAATGTTTGGATATGTGTTCTTATGTTATTTGATCAGATAATGTCATGACCTTGCTGCAATTATGTGTGAATAATTCTACCTCAGTGGGTATTTTTCTGACTTCTATTCAGGTCTTCTCCTAAACAAAACCAACATAGTTTCATTAGTTTACAATGCCAATGGTAAAATTTCTCTGTACAGTGGGAAATTTAAGCTATTTTCAACTGGCTAAGGAAAACATTTTGAAGTTACATCAGTAGTATTCATAAGTGCACTATGCACAGAAAATTATTTTTAAGGGTGTTATGACATGGTTTAGGAAGGAGAAAACAGCCAAAGGGTGGGAGGGAACAGCAGATTAGGGGCTAGATAAAGTTTCATATGTAAATACAATTCCAAGAGGATTCACTCATAATACCAAGAGAGACAGCACAGTTTGTGTCCATCATCTATGAAAAGTTGTGATACCCAAGGTCTCCAATAACTGGAAAAAGAAACTAATGTTTCTACCATGAAAAAAATAAGAACCCAAGAAAGTATAGGCTTCTCTGAAGTCTCTTAGAAGGAAACATGACCTTTTGAAATTAATTTTTAAGCAAGAAGACAAACTACTCACCAAGAATTTACCAGGGCAGTTTTCTCTTGACATGCCTGCTTGCCTTTATGAAGACAAGAAATGTGTGTGAGAAGAGAGCAGGGTACTGTATGTTTACTAGTAGCTAACTAGCAGCTTTTGACACCTGCTCTTATGCAATCTTATTGGAAAAGAGAGGAACTGTAGGCTGTGTAATAAGACTGTTACACTGGTTGTAAACCAGCTGGATTGCCAACCTGTCAAGGTCAGGGTGCAATAATCAATAGCTTGATATTCCTTTGGCAGATGTAACCATAACCTGGGATCAATACTGGAACTGATATTACTCAATATCTTTACCAGCGGTCTGGATGATGAGGCAGAGTTTGCTCTCTACAAATTTATGATGTTACATCAGGGGGAAAAAAGTGACTGACAGACATGCCAAATGGCTGATTTTCAATCTAGTAGGACCTTAGTGAAAAGGAAAAATGGACCAACAGGAGTCTGTTCAATTTGAAGAATACAAGCGTTTCAGCCTAGATACAAATAACCATATAAATCAGCACAGACTGGAAACTTACTAGTTGAGAAGCAATCCTGCTGAAGATGACCTGAGTGGTCAGAGTGGATGACAGACTGAATATCAACTAGCATTGTGGCCTCATTTCAAACCAAGTAAAATGAGTTATGTTAGGAAAAACATGAACAGTGGATCAAAGTTATTGCCCTTGTTATTTCCCTTTGCTCGTTACTGGTGAGATCACACTGGAAATTCATACTATTTCAGGCCCACTTTTCAAGAAGGATGTTGAAAAAAACAGGAGATTGTCAAAGAAAGTGCTACCAAGACAGTCAGAGACCCAGAAGAGAGTTTAGGACAAAATATATCAATTTATCACAACTGTCAATAAATCTGTAGCTCAGTGTTAACAATGTTTATAGCCAATGCATGTGGTTTTATTCACTCATGTTTAGAATGTATATTTGGATGTTTTTTTAAAACATATTTTTTGTTTCTGTATTAAATATATGATTTAAAGATCTGTATTTTGTTAGAAGGGATCTTAAAAATCACCTGGTTCCAAGTCCTCTGCCATAGGCAGGGTTGCCACCCACTGTATGAGGCTGCTCAGCCTGATCATGTAATCAGGTATCACGTCAGGTGTCTTACCTCATTATTATTGTCTTCAGTTACAGTGCATGGAATTCTTTTGGTAAGCACAACAGTCAATCAGCAAAGCAATGACCTGGTTTTGTTAAAAAGCCAAGTCTAGCTGTACAGAACTCTACAAAATCTGGGTCTTTTACCATCTCAGTATAGCATATAGAAGAAAATAGTATAGTCATGCTGAGAGTGGCCTACTTTTCAATGTAGTTGCGTACTGAAAGAGCTTAGCAGTGACACTTAGATGCTGTGATTCACTTCTCATCGAAGTGAATGATCTTGGCATGTGATGTGTAGATGATAACTATAGACTCTACAGTTACTGCTGTGGCATTTGAACCACTAATTGTGTTACTGCTAGAGCAGGACTGAATTAAGTTCTAAATGGTCTCTAAGCCAAGTTAGGACTCTCTGTTCATCTAGCATGTAGCTTTATGTATACGTTTCAATCTTTTCATTGGTCATTATGTTTTCAATTGTTATTATGGCCATAATGCTCTTCTCTGCTTCCTGTCTGAACACCTTGTTCTCTGAGCCTCATACTTTGTTTTCATCCATTTCCAGAGGATCACAGTCATAGAACATCCTGAATTGGAAGGACCCACAAAGATCAAGTTCAATTCCTGGCTCTACACAGGATCACCATTCAAACCTGTTGTCCAGACGCTCTTTCAACTCCAGCAGCTTGGTGCCATGATCACTGCCTTAGGGAGCCTGTTCCATGCTCACTGTCCTCTTGAGAAGAATCTTTTCCTAACACATAACTTGATCCTACTTGATCCTTGACACAACTATACACTGTTCCCTCCAGGCCTGTCACTGTCACCAAAAAGCAGAACTTAGTGCTGCCCCTCCACTCCCTCAATGAGGAGGTGTAGACCACCATGAGACCTCCCCTAAGCCTCCTTCTGCTCTCGGCTGGGCAAACCCAGGGACCTCAGCAGCTATTCATCCATCTTGCCCTCCAGACCCTTTGCTGCCTTTGAAGCCCTCCTTTGGACGCTCTAATAGTTTTATGTCCTTTTTGTACTCTGGCACCCCAAACCCACACACAGTGCTTGAGACAAGGCTGCACCTGGTGGGAAATCAGCCAAAGGTGCTAATGCTCTGCTTTTGGGATTTAATGTGCTCTGGCAACTCTGTGCAGGCTGCATGCAGCTCCACAAAGGATTTCAGTCTTTTAGAGACTTATAAAAGTAGTTTGGCTGGTTTTCTCTCAAACATCTTTGACAACAAAAAAGCTATGTAATCTGAGCAGGGAGGTTTCTTGCTCCTGCAGAAGCCTGAAGTATACCTGACACTGGCCTCTGGCACAGAGTACCCGCTTTCCATCCCTTTTCTCTATTTTATTAATGATTCTAATACTCCGTCAGCAAGCAGCTTCTTGCCAGGGAATTAACTATTCATGTGACCACTTCAGCAATGAGCATTTCTTGGAATTGCTCTGCTTGCTATTTGGACCCAATTCTGCAATGGCTGTCTGTAAGAGATTTCTCTATACATGTGAAAATGTCCTAATTTCTTCTGCAGAAGAAATAGATATACAAAAGTAAAACAACTACCAAAGAGATTGGGCAGAGAAGGTAACGCTTCAAATGGTTTTAAACCATTTAAACATACTTCTGTAAATGGTTTTAAACCATAACATTGAAAAAATGTACTAGAAATACACATTAGTTCTTTGGTTTGATGTTGTCCTCTCTGTATTCTAGAAAGCTAAAGGAATTAGTTTTTGAGTATGGATGAGAAGAAAATGTGAAGATTGTTATTTAAACTACACAGCAGTGATTTGAGTTAGAACCATATGACTCTTAAACAAGGGAATATGGTCAACTGAATTGCTTTATGCTGCTTTTAATAGGTAGTTAAAAATTGACAAGCACCTTGCAGTGCAAATCTGAGAGAGAAAGAGGACTTTTAACAGTTTCTTTCTTTCAGGTTCTTCAATAATAAATAAAATGCAAAATTTATTTTAAAATGTATTATTCCTGAAGAAGAAAGCATTAATAAAGTCAGCCCGCTGATTTGTGTATACAGTATTTAAAAACAAAATAAAATAAAGAAAAAATATAGGGAGATCTTATACTCAAGCAGATTAGATCTTTTAGTTAGTCCATAATGTATTATTTGGTTTGCTTAGAACTAGTGCTAATAAAGCCATTGGTATCATAATGTTGGTCATACAATTTAAAAGCAAATAAGAACTGACTTGGAAAATGCTTATAAAACGCATAATATGTTAATATACATATTATATATACATGTAATTTTCTAGAGTAATATGCATTTTAAGGCAGAAATCTCTGATAGATGTGTCACCAATCATAAATCTCGCTCTATATGTCTTCCAGTTCAGAACAGTTAAACATTGTCTATTCTGATGGATACCTCCCTGCCTTTGCCAGAGAGCTCGTTTCATCAACAGTCATCTCTTCCTTGTGCCATGAAAAGACTTATTTTATGAGAGGTCATCCTTGTCAGATCATTTTGTTCATATTTCCAAATAAAACAGGGATTAAAAGGACCTTTTTTTTTTTTACTTTAACATTCATTTAGATTGGAATTCAAGTATTCACATACTGTAATAGACTATTTCACTGAATAGGATTATCTGCCCAGAGAAGTTGTGGATGCCCCATCACTGGAACTGTTCAATGCTAGTTTGGATGGGGTCCTGGGAAACTAGATCTAGTGGGTAGTAACATGGCAGGGGAACTGAACAGGGTGATCTTTAAGATCCGTTCCCATCCAAGCTGTCCTATGATTCTGTGATCTTCAGTTTAGGAATTTCAAAAGGTGACTTGATAAACTTTGCCAACATATTTGCTATGAGACAGCTTAAAAGCTCCTCATTTCCAATTCCTGCCCGGAGCTGATCTCCCCAACTGTGTATGTTGTTTTCTCCTCTGTTCTCTTTTGATGTTAAGATATTGGATGCTGAAAGATAAAATCCACGTTCAATTCTGCAGATAGTTTTGTCCTGTGATTTTTCACAACTGGAGATACAATCAAGATTGCAGCCAGCTACCTTGATAAGCTTATGTCTTCAAGCTATCCCACACATCCTCTAGTCATACCACTGGACACATGGCAGAGACCCTTACTGCCATATTACCAAAATAGCACTGTTTCTCTGAACCATGGCTCTCCTATAATTTCATATAAAGGACTCTGGCCAAATGCTGTGCAGTGTGCAAGTGGCCTACCTGCTGCAAAGAGAAGTCATTGTGTGGGCCTGCCTAGAACTAGATATCATAGAACGCATATCTAAATGGATATAAGCTAAGTATTTCTTACGGGAGGGTGATCAAACACTGAAGCAGGCTTCCTTAGAGGTCTGATTGATGCCCTATGCCTCATGTTCAAGAGGCATTTGGATAATACCCTCATTAATGTGCTGGAACTTTTGATTAGCCCTTAAGTGGTCAGGCAGATGGATTAGTTGACCTTCAACGATCCCTTCCAACTGAACTGTTTTATTCTATTCTAGACAGACTTCCAGAACTTTTAAACATTAGAACATTAAAATGTCTGAAAGACTAGACTGAAGCATCAAATTACTCATAGTTGTTACACCTTTGAAAGGAAAATTAAATGCATGCTCAGAAGAGCTTATCTTTTCATTTTATCCCTAGAATCATAATTCAAAAAACGAGTGCAGTACAGCTGCTAAAGTCATAGCTGGCTAAAGGTAGAATGGTGTTTTTCTGGATGCAATAGTTATTGTATATCTAACTTCTGGGGTTATGATTTTGTCACGTACTTAGAATCTGTTTAGTTATCTACTGGGAGCTGGAGCTTCAGGGAAAAAGTCCACACAGGTTCAATTCAGCAATTGCAACTCGACAGTTTCCTATGCATTGTTACTCAACCTAATGACTGTCAGTGAGGCTTTGAGCATCTGGGGTGTTTCTTTAAGAATAAGGCTATGGTCTTAATCCTGGGCAACCTGTGAAAAAGTGAGCTGCATTCTTATAAATCTGGTTCTCTAGGATACATTAATTACCAGGAAGTCCTTATGTGTACAGTCCTGTTGATGGAATAGTGTCTTGCTCCAATTTATAGGAGGGAAAGGAGGTTCTTTGATGTATGTATACCCAGTGTGAGATTAAGAAACAATGGTTCAATGTTGGTCCGACCAGTTTATTACAAATGCTAATAAGGGAGATGAGGAAAGGGGAGGACGGACACTATTAAGGATTGGGGTGATGGGGAAGGGAAGGCAAGTGATAGAAAAGATAGGAAGAAGCAAGAATTGCGTTAAGCGGGGATAGTCACCACCAGGATCCGGCAGTAGTCCCGTTGCACGACGTTCTGATGGTCCAAGGCCGAAGGGCAGGAGCAGCGAGGCCGGTCTTAGGCAACGAGAGGGTGCAGGTACTGGGTGGGTCCAGGAAGAAGCCACAGAGTAAGGCTGGGAGGAAGCAGCAGGTCTCAGGTAGCAGGCCCAGGGAAGTCAGTCAGCATGCTGTCCGTAGCGAGGGATCTGATGGCAGACACCTCTGAGTCTGACGTGGTGAGGAATCTGATGTCAGACACCTAACCTCATGGTTTTTGGACCCTCTTTTATCCTCTTTTCCTGACATTTCCTGACATCCCTGGGTGCTTGAGCAAGAGTCATGTGCATACCTCCTGAAATGGCCGATCTTCCTCGAGATAAGTCCACACAAAAGACCATTTCCCGGCCATTATCAGCAGCTTATCCCTCTCTTGTTGCCCCTGTCCTTGTCCATCTGTGCTCCTTAAAGGATTTCACAACCCTTTGCCAGGACCTGTCCATCAGTGTCCTCCAGACAGAAGATTTCTCTACCTTTGCCCAGGACTTGCCTGGACTTGTTCCTCAGCAAACTTTGAGTCAATGATATAAAAGAATAATATCTTACAAATAGGAGCATAAATAATGAAGAATTCCAAAGGAATTAATGGTTTAGCCTGTTGGAAAGGGAAAAAAATAAATACAGAACCAACGTTGTGAATTTTTATAAGTTAAAAATAATATTTTTTGTAAAGGAGATAGTGTGACAGAGTGTGGTGACCTGGGGTGAAGGAGTTGAAAGCTACAAATCTATGTGAAAAATGAATCATTCTTAAGTTCTAAAGGAAGGACAAGAAGTCAAGTTACATGATAATTAAACAAGGAACTACAAAAAAGAATCAGAGAAGATTCTGATATCAAAATATTCTAAAAGTGAATTAACAGTTAAATATATGTAGACTAGTGCATAAAATGAAAAACTGATAAAGAAGGGCTCCCAAAGAATGGGAAAAGGAGGGGAGAGTCAGATTCCTAAGACATGATTTGTGAGGAGGAAATTTGCAGTTTAGTTTCAGTGATTGGTGAAAGAAAGGAAGAGATGTAGAAAAATATATAGAGCCATGTCTTATAAAGTTAAATTTTAGAGTTTTTATTTTAATGATTTGAAAAAGGAAAAATAGAAAGGTACTCCAAGGAGAAAAATAATGTGAATCCTGATTAAAGGCAGAGAGGTGGTAAAAGTCAAGTACAGAAGACAGTGGATGACAGCAAAATTCATTATTTTCTGGGTTACTTCTCTCTGTTTTGAAGATACAAATTATGAGTAGTATTAGCCGCACAAATAAGTATTCTGCGGAATTTGTCTTATTGTAGCTATGACTCTAGAGTATCAGATCAAAATTATGTGGTTTTGAAATGCCTGTTCCTCCTAGACATAACTATGCTCTTTTTTATACCATGCTCTTTTTTAATTTATGTATATCCATATTTAACTGTTAAGGAAATGGCATCATTGTAGATAGTGACTTTGGAAACTGGTTCACAGTTATGTCAGCTTCATATTTGATTAATGTAGCTTCTGAAAATGACTAACATATACATAGGGGAATGTCAACCTAGGAGAGAGAAGGAAAGAAAAGGCCTAATTCTTTCTGTTGCTGCTCTGACTGCTGGAGGGAGACAAGTCAGTTCTGCAGTTCATGTCTTCTCTGTTCACTGTGGGATTGTTCTTATCTACTGCTCTTTCGTTGCTCTATTTTATTTCTAGTGTGAGTAAAGCAGTGGACAAAATGGTTCCTACACGAACTGTGAATGTAGTGCTTTTGGAAACTTCAAGAAAGTAGAAATACCTAAATAGAAACAATTATGATTTTTGCCATTAAAAGAACAATTAAAAAATCATAAGCTGTGAATGCATTCTGGTGAATTACTTATGAAAATCTATAGCAGATAGTCAGAATGTCTATTCCCAGCTTTTACTTTCTTTCTGATATGCTCCCTGCCAGTGCTGATCTCTAGCTCACCAATTCTCCAAAATGTAAAATGAATTCACTCAGAATTCCTGATACTTCTCCTCCATTACTGCTGATAAGCTGGAGCTGTCGAGAGAAAGATCAGGACAAAAGGTTGCCTTTGGCAGGAACTTCTGTCCTGCAGATCACTGTTTTCTGTCTGTGTTTTTACATCAACACTTTGGTAATGATCAGAGAAAACTACTGATTTGCCTTGGGCATATGACATAATCCAAAATAATTTGAGAGGGATATTTTACCAGCACAGACTCCTTAGAGTGCAGAGAACTTGAAGGGCTGTGTTTTCATTGTCATTCCATTAGCGTGAACAGAAGCTGTACTTGTAACTCCCTGTGTAATTCAAGAAACTTCAGTGAGAGCAGTAAACAACCTGTCAAGCCTTCCTGACTTTTAAGATTTTTTTCAATCAACTCAGTGAGGTTTTACTTCACAATTTCAGCTACTCATTTTTCTTTTTGCTAAAAGTGTATGGGGTTATTTTTCTGTAAACAAAATTGAAAAGGCCAATTTTCTTCTGTCTAAGCTTGATTAACTTTTTGTCCCTACCCTAGTAAAATTGATTTTCTGTACAGTAAAATTTAACAAATGATATTAATTTAAATACACTCAAAGCCATGATATTTATTAAAAATACAGCAAATGTGCCTCTCAGCTTGCAAAACGTAACTACTTAATCTCACAAATCTCTGCTGGATCATATGCCAAAAGTGACTATGTGTTCCATGAATTCTATAGAATGTATTTTCCATTATTCATTATGATTGTAGTTAATGTCAAAACAGAAGCTTAGAGGTATCTGTGGGAAGACTGAGAAATCCTGGTGTCAGGAGTTTATGGGCTGGTTTGTCCCGGTTCTGTGACTAGTGGGGCAGAGGGACCCAAGGATCTGTGCCCCAGAAAAGAGAGGCAGGGAAAAAAGGAGAAAAAGGGTAGAGAGATGGGCCTAAAAAAAAAGCCGAAACAGCAGCAACAATCTGAGGGGAAACCATTTTACTAAATACGATATTGGAATGCAAAATAACATACTATAGTACAATATAATACAACATAAATAGAGTTGAAGCTAATAAATCAAATTAAATGAGAAGGAGTGCCCAAAAGCTGAAGGCCTTACTCTAATGCTGATGTGAGACATGCAGTCGGGACAAGCAGAAGAGAGGAGAGCCTGGTCTTGTGACCTTGCCAGGGGCTTTATCTCCTCTCTGAATGCGAAGACCTCTGGAGAATGTAGTTCTTCTCTTCTGGGACAGGTACCCGGACCTGGAGCATAACTCCCAGTGCACTGCATGATGTTATGATGTGGAATACTGGTAACCAAACAAATCATAAAACCATGACACCTGTTGAAAAGTCAGTGTGTGGTACAGCTTGTGCCTAGAATGTGCCAGCACAGCTGACAGGAGTGAGGCAATAATCATAGGTTGGCACAGGTCTCAGCTGAAGACCCCTTCCTTCACTTGCTGAACATCTATTTTCACTCCAGGAATACCTGCTCCAGGCTTCTCTGACATTTTGCAGGTATTTGAAATGGCAGGAGTGGACCTATTGTCATGAACATTTGCTTCTGAAGAGGGAATATATCCCAGGAAGGTGAGGAAATTTTAATAGATATTGCAAAAGCCCCCAAAAACCCTTTTGACTCAGATAATATTTTGAGAGTTAGAAGATGGAAAAAGTGTTTGTAGCACCTTTTGGTACTACTAGACACTTGACATTGACATCTTGGAGAGGATATTTTGGATTAATTTGATCATTTTGGCTATTTGAGGACTAATGTGATTTCATGGTGTCATTTTTGCAGAGGATGTAGAGATCTAATTCTATTCTAAAGGTTGATTAGGATCTGAAAACTGAACTCGATCTGAACTGTTTGTGTATTAGCATGTTAAAGACATGATCGTTTCTTACGCAGATGAAGGAATACGTGACTAATAAGGAAACATAATGGAAAGCTCATTTATTACTCCATCAGAGCAGGATCTGTGCCTATAACTTGATTCATCCCCATTCCTATTTATCCCCTTATTTCAGTATGATTCAGTCTGATGGAATTTCAATATTATGTATTGTGAGGTTGCACATGTAAGTTTTCCTTTATCTGTGAAAATGGACATTTTCCATTTTCTTCTTGAAGTAGGAGTTTGTTACTATGCTGTTTTCAATAAAGGGCTCCTG
Organism: Bambusicola thoracicus; assembly: GCA_002909625.1. Lineage (NCBI taxonomy): Eukaryota > Metazoa > Chordata > Aves > Galliformes > Phasianidae > Bambusicola > Bambusicola thoracicus. The sequence continues at coordinate 31,211 of PPHD01003059.1, forward strand.
CTTTCTTTTCCAGAGATAGATGAAGTCTACTACCCTGGGGAGTGACCTCTGCATTTACTTTTTAAAGTACTTTGGCATCCTGAAATACAACTTGCTGTGTAAGCTTTTCAGTTTCTCTTACCAAGTCAGAAGCTTGACAGTTTCACACTCTTACTATTTCTGCTTGTTGTTGCTGCTGAAAAAAAATAAAAATACGTGAAATGTCATAAATTTCACACTCAGACAGTGCTGGACAAAGCCTCGCCTCTGGATTTGTAAATTCTTATACAGAGCTGTCAACGTATCTTAAAAATCTTCCCTTGTGAAGGTTTTGCTTCTGGTTTGACATGGTCAGAAACAAAATTGTCTTGTACAGAAATATTTCTCACCTGTTGGAAGTACAACAAGAACACTAAAATCAGGCCCGATTCTCCTGTTATCAATTAAAGAAGATTAGTTAACCAGGACAGAAGCTGTTGTTTAACATAGAGTCGAATGATGCTCAGCTTTAGTTAGATACTACTAATTAACCCCTTTTAGACAAAAGATGGTTAATGAAAGGAATCTATTTTGAGTCAGTTGATTTTAAAGAGACCATTAGACAAAAACAATGTGATCCTGTGGAACCGCTGCAATCCACTTAGTCCTAGAAGGACTAAGGCAACATCTGCCAAGGCAACTCTAATGCTACTGCTACTGATGAAAAGTTCAAATTGCAAGTAGTGATCCTCTCTCTCACAAAAGTGAAAGGTAGGATCTAAGACATAGGGTATTGAGATCTTAGTACTGAAGAACAGATACATAGTTATAAACATACCTCTCTCTACATTCTACATCCAAACTCAATAGAATACAACATTTTGGCAAATTCAGATTTTTTGAACCCCCACTGACCTCTTCTAGCCACTTTGTCCTCACTCTTGAGTGACAAAGTCACACTGAATTTTGTCTGATATCAGTATGTATTACTGCCTGGTGGAGTATGCCTTATTCATGAGATTGAATGTCCATTCTAATGCTGGGAAGTCAGGACATGCTGTTGAATGAATGTAATAATCCCATGCCAACTGCTTTCATTAAATGGTACTTCCAGATTTTTCTTATCTATGCGATCTTCAGACTTGAATAACTGTGATTGCCATATTTCCTGTCTTTATGAGAAAAAGCATAGAATCAAAAGAGAACAATATTCTTTGAAGAATGGAAAGCTGTAACAAGACTTCTTACAATTCAAATCACTTGTTTGAATTTTTATATATGCGTAACTCTCATTAGAAAAATTCTCATGTGGAAAAAGCATAACCAATTCTGATATCTCAGCCTGTGTATGGTAATTGTTGAGTCACAGCCTGAACTGCTGATTGAGCACCTGGGGAAAGGACACAGTCAGCCCTGGGAGCACAGGTGAAGGTAATTCACCTGTGTGACTGGGAGGGGTGGAGCCTGGCTGCACTTCTCTTAGACCTCATTTAAGTGCTGACTACCACTCTGAAAGGATTTCTGATTGGAGATCTGTTCTTTGTGGAGTCTTTCCTGTGAGCATAGATCTTTGAAGACAGGTGAGTATGTCTTCTTTTCCTTTGTAACACAATTCCATTTGTGTTAGGCCCTTTGCTACTGTGTTCCTGTGTTGCCTTTCCACCACATTTATCTTTCAGATTGTAACAGCCTGTAATTTCTGTTTTACGGAGAGTGTATGTTTATACATACATGCTTTCATTTTCAATCACTTACATGTTCTGCACTGTAAGGCTACAGTACATTTGATCAGATGAATCAAGAGCTAAAATGAGAAGGACGGGGGGGGGGGGGGGGGGGG